>OMNM01003359.1:9131-23044 GCA_900302745.1 Parablennius parvicornis | reverse complement strand
TGGGTGCATGGGTGTGTGTGCATAAAGAGTAGAGGCTGAATTGTATGTCAGAGCTTCAAGTACGCTCAGGACTGGCCTCTCATGACCATGTCATTTGACCATGTCTCTCTTCTCACCTTACTTCATGAGACATGCTAAAAAAAAAACTCCTCCATGTAATGGAGGTGGAGAAGGAGATCATACTTTACTCACTCACCTCTCTTCTTTTTTTCTCACTTTTTGTCATATTTTTCCATTATTTTTGTTTCCCATCTCCATTGTCTTTGAGGATGCATGCACAAATTCAGCATATGAGTTTTTATTGGTATAATTACTTGAACTGCCTTTAAATAATGCCTTGCAGCGTTCAACATGGATGATTGAACAAATGTCAGTCTTGACCGCTGAGGACTTATTCTGAGTTTGCACCCAGAACCAAGAAGAAATTCACAAAAAAACTGTGTGTGTGGGGGTGTTTTACTGAGAAAAGTCTCTTGGTCAAGAGGAACTCAGCAAGATCTGTGCACCACCTCCTCAGATTTCCCCAACTTTCTTGTCCTGAAACAAGGCAGAGCTCACAAGAGGAGGAAGGATTACAGAAAGCCGGGATGTCTTATAAAAAGAGGGGCCAGTGTCTTATTTAGGCACCTCCAGCTCAAAAATTGGCGTTTAAATTCGGTGCATGGGACTTGAGAGGGGTTGGGGAGGGTGAGGCGGCCTTACTACCCTACTGGATCACTCCCTTACTCTCCTTCAAGCCCTGCTCAGACCTGAAGTGTTGTTTCCAAAAGTGTATTTGGGTTGAGTTGAGCTCCAGATGACTGCAGTTCACACCTGGAATCAAAATGCATCTAAAATCTGTCTTGGGGAGTCACTTTACGATTGGATTTCACTTCATTAGCACTCATCTGGTGGGAAACACATCTCAGCAGAGTTACATACACACATGCTTTTTCTGCATATCTAGTTTTACCCTGACAGCTGTTTCTAGAGCTGTTTTCACTTGTATCCAAACATGCATTTCAATGCTAAGTTTGAACAAGGCCTTGCTATTCAATCTCTGAAAGACCCTTAAGTGTTCAATCTTGTCTCAATAATGTGGAATACTGATTAGGTCTTCCCTGTCTGTCACTTTCTGTTTAGTTTCACACCACGGTGGTCACATCTGTCTCAGTCTCTTTTTTGGTATCACTCTTAGCCTCGCTGTGTCACTTCCTGTGTTTGTCTCTGTCTCTGTGTTTGTCTTAGTATGCATTTGTCTCTCTGTGTTCTCAGTGATTGCCTAAGCACTGACTTTGCTGGAGGACAGACAGGCAGGCGAGGCTGACTCTGCTGTGAGGGTGAAGGAGGGGGTAGTAGTGGCGGTGGTGGCGGTGGCGGTGGCGGTGTGTTGGTTGATGGTCGTGAAGGGCAGGTGGTTGAGCAGGGTGTGCAGCATCACAGCCTCTCCCGGGTGGGGATCCAGATGTAAGGCCCTGATTGCTCCTCAATCACTGTCTTTACTTTGTGATAGACCTCTTCAAAGCTGTCCCCTTCCACGACAGCTGCAGCGGGACACAGTGTGAGGAAGAGAAGAAGAAGGGATTGAGAGGAAAAAAATGGCACAAACGGGTAAACAAAAAGAGATGGGAGACAGTGGGGGGCACAGATTATGACAACATGGTGTTGGGATAAATGGGCACAGAGAAATGATTGATGTCTATTAAAAGTGTTTTCAACACCATCATCAATGATGAGTATAATTTTATCATTTGTGCACAACGTCAAAGAAGAAAAACATATGCAAGTATGTGTACACAGTCTCCCACATATTTATTCAGCCTCACACATCCTTTTAAAGCTCAACAAAATGTCACATGCCACCACTGTTCGTGCTTTGTAAGAAAATGTAGACAGCACCAGATTTTTGAAACATTACATTGATATTCCGTCGACTGCTGAGATTTGCCCTAAATGCATCTCTTAAATGTTAAAATGCCTCGAGCACTCCCAAAAGGCATTCGTTTTCTTATTTAACTCGTTCAGTTAATGCCAGGTAAATGTAAATTTGAGCCTTTTTGTTAGCAGGAAATAAAAATAAGACGATGCCTGAAACGTACATATTGCCACCTCAGATATACATACAAGCATTAAAGATAAGTATCAAATATGATCCAAAAAGATTCTGTCGCAGTAAGACTTAATTATTTTCATGACTGCCGTTCCATATCAAACAGATTATGTGCAAGCCTACAGTGGAGAGCAAACACAGACATATAATCTCATATTTACCATCTGGGGCTGCCATCATTGAAATCCAAATCCCTGTTGTATGTGTACACGGCATGTCGGCAGTACAATATACCGTTTTGGCAGTTGGAAATCGAGACTCTGTACATGTAATGCCTTCGTCTGTCTTACCTGAAAAACACTCTATGAAGTCTTGTTCTAGTTTGAGAGCCCGGTCCATTCCTTTCCTGGCCTGCTCTTCCGTCAGACGAGTGTTGATTTCTCTGGTAAGGTCAAGGACAGCATTGTCGTTAAAAAAAACATATCTTTTTTACTCCATCATCACACCCAATAATTCCTGTATAAACATATTCACCTTGGATACTCACCAGTCTAAAAACCCTGTTCCACTGGGACATGTACTTCATATTTGGCTCATACACCCAGAACATTTCAGAGAAGGCCTCCTACTCCATGTTCATACTTAAAGCCATAACAAACACGAGTCGGGCCATAATCGTGCCGATACCACAGCACACTGCTTAAATATGGTTCCCCAATGTGGCACTATCAGCAATCTGTCTGTGAACCATCCCAATCTCTGCCCTATGCCTAGCAACAGGCTGTCATAAAATGGCCGCCACCTCCCACCTCCATGTGAATGACTGGAATGCTTCCAATTATGGTTCAGCTGAAGGTGAATTGTTCTCAGTTCCTGGCCTGCAAACACTGGACTTCCCATCCAGACAACCTGTCGACTAAAAAACACAGACATAGGCGAAGAGAACAAACACTGCAGGATAAATTCACACAACCAATTCTGACCATCATCTGAGATAAAAGGTGTCTCCATTTCCAAGGCACTAGACTCCAAGGAGGACAATACGATCGTGGTGGATTCATTACTGCATGTGGATCCGGCAGGAACAATATTTCTGCAGAACTACTGCACCGCTCTGAACCGGCTGGGGTCAGGTTACTGCAGCATCCTCCGCTCGTCTCCACACAAAGCGAGGACAGCTGACAGGGGAGTGCAGGGCAGTCGGCCACACGGTTCATCACCTGTTCAGTTGGCCTCTGATCCCCGCGGATCCATCACAGAGAGAGCTAAGGGACACCCCTGTAGAGGTGGCAGCTTTCATCTTAAAACAACGAAGCTTCAATCACCTTCAACGTCCACCCCAGCTGCCCCGACCCTCCAATCCTTGGCCTCTGCCTGCGCCATCTGCACCTCCTTCACCTCACCTACATCTTCCAACTGACTCTTTGTACCCTCTAAACTCCACCCGGATCCGAGAGGGATTGGATGGACGTGTCATGATATAACACCACATTGCTAATTCCATTTCTGCAAGAATAAAAGCAAACCTAGATTGAAATACTTACAAGACATTCTCTAGCGACTTAGGCCGGACAAAGATGGCAATAGGGTGAAGTTGAGCTGCTTGTAGCCTGCGCACAGCGTTGGCCGAGACATCCAGGATACAGTGTTTACCTTGCTGCTTGTACATTCATGTCAAGATTGAAAAAGCAGAAATGACAGTCTGTAGCTCATTACTGGAAAAAATTATTTGATAAAGCAAAATATTTTCCAGAAGGCACATTTCAGTAATTTTATTTTACAATGTTCATGCTCTATCTAACATTGAATATGATGGTAATGAGCTAGATTATGTACATTGTTTATTTAAAATCATTAAAACAAATTTTATTTCTGCCAATATTATCGTTTTTTCTGAAAAAAAACCCCAAACATTTGCCTACGCACCTGCTCAGCAACCTCGCGCACACTTTGGACACTGGTGCCATACAGGTGACTGTTGTACTGCCCTGCTTCAATGAAGCGATGGCTCTGGATGTCCTTTTCCATCTGTTCTCGTGATGACACAAAGTGATAGTCTCGACCGTCCACCTCA
Source organism: Parablennius parvicornis (assembly GCA_900302745.1). Taxonomy (NCBI): domain Eukaryota; kingdom Metazoa; phylum Chordata; class Actinopteri; order Blenniiformes; family Blenniidae; genus Parablennius; species Parablennius parvicornis. The sequence continues at coordinate 18,941 of OMNM01003359.1, read as the reverse complement.
TACTCCCTCTTGGGCCGCGTGGTGTCTGTCAAGCAACCACCAGACCAATAAAAGAGTTACTCCAGATTGAGTCTCAGAATGAGTACAATTACCTCCCTAGATGAAATGAACTGTGCAAACATCATCGTGAAATTGCTGCTGCTGGCAGCAGCAATACGAAATGAAAGGCAGAGAATAGATCAGGCCCCGTGACTGGCAGCATAATTACTTACGTGGGACACAAGATCCAAACTTATCAGGGAATTCAGACAACAGGTCGTCATTTATCCTGTCCTTCACAGGACCCAGAATGATGATGGGCCTCGCATAATGCACTGATCATGAGAGAGGGAAGAAAGAGGTCATGGTGACCCAAAAATTCAATTAAATCTGATATGAAATGACAAAAAAAGAAGACTTCAGACATATTTGCATGTGATCTTACCTTCCACTTGGGTTACTGTCTCGTAACTGTGTGAGGTTTTATCTCTCCCTGGAAGCAGAACACAGATGAATTCAGCAAAAATGTTTTAAAATGACATGCGTTCTGGTGTGGTCCTAATTTATAAACTTTTGAAATCTTATGGTCTGACCTTCCCAAAATCTTCCAATTGACTAAGAAAATGTGGTCTGTAAAGTTTAATGAAAATATATTCATATTTAGAGGTTGCTCAAAAGTCCCGAAGTGTTTTAATTGATGCCATTTGGGCACTATTCGCCAGGTGCATCATTTGCTCCTATCCACCAAACATTTGCCTTTGTCAAGGAGCTTCAGTCTCATATGTGTCTATCTATATTAGAATAACTGCAATCAAAACTATGATTTCATGTACTGAACTGAATTTCTTAGTTGGGAGTATTCCAATGTCTTCATGGCCAAAAATTACCTCAACAACAAGAAAACTGACATTTGTGGTGCTAAATTACCTTCTGAACTGCAAAAGGTAATTTTTTGTATCACCGCCTACAACTCAAGAAGCCTACAAGACAAGCAGCTACTCTTATTTTAAAGACAGTTGAAGAACAGGGCAAGAATACCCAAAATACATAACCAAGATGTAATCAAGAAGGCTGAAAAATTGTATATAGAGTAGCAAGCATTAAAGAAGAATGCAAATTTCAAAAGAGGAAAATTTCACCTCAGACTCCTATCACCTTAATGATATTGCACAGAGAAATGCAGTGATTCTTATTAAAAATCCTGAAGATAGAAGCAATAAGGGAGGAAAAAGAAAGGAAAGAAGAGATAGGCAAGATGAAGGAAAGTCAGAAGCCAGTGTAGCTACGTTGAATGAAATGGTCACTCTAGAAAGCAGCAGTAGTTCCTCTGCAGCTGAAGAAACTGACAGTGATGAACCTGTTGCTGGATTCAGCGATGCGTGTGCCTCACAACCAAAAAGAGGCTGAAAATAAATAATGACAAAATAACTTTCTTGGATGGGAGTGGTGTATCTGATCGAGCAGCTATGATGGTCAGTTCAACTGCTAGAAGTCTTGGGCACAACTTCACTTTAGCAATAATGACTGATGACTGACAGCCACAATGAGATACACGTCAAGGCCTTTGAGCTACCTCTAAATTTACATTTTTGTAAAACTTTGCAGACCACATTTTCTTATCAAATGTAAAATATCTGGGGGTCAGAATGAGAAGTGTGAGCCTTCAGTTAATTACAGTGAACCCATTTGCATTAAGCAACGCTATTTGCACTTTCAGTTGAGGTATTAATCCTGTTATGGATGCAAATATGCACCATACATGATTTCCCATTGGCATTACACACACACACACACACACACACACACACACACACACACACACACACACACACACACACACACAAAAAGTGCTTTTGAGTTGGTGTAGCTAAAAGTTAGACAATATCTTGAGTGCACATGTCTGTGAGATGTGTTGTGCTGCTGCTTCTCACCCATTATTACAATTTTAACAATAATCAATTCGAGTCAGCAACTTGAGTATATGTGGTATGTGGTGTCAATATGCGTTCATACTAATTACCCTGAGTGCCCAAGCTGTCTCGGCCATGGTCCTGTAAAAAAGAGCACAGATTTACAAGCTGAGAGAAAGTTCCAAACATTGTTTCCCCCGACTCTAACCTAAAGAGTACATTTCAGCCAAATGTTTTTTTTGTGTTTTTTTTTTTTTACAAAATCATATGATTGATGGTTGTTAATGGCTGTTGTGATCCATATAGCTTGTCTTATGCTTGTTAGATATATTTCATTAGTCTACAAATGTTGCGACAGTTGCACTTTTTTTTAGAAACGAACACCAAAAAAAGTATTTTAACATCTTATTTCTTTTTTTCTTTTTTTGATGATAAGGGGCGCCGCACCGAAGCGCTCTATCACCCATTCTGTAAGGTGCCACCCCACACTTTGAAAACCAATGATTTAGAAAAAGCAGCTTCAATGAAGCAGTTCCAGGGAATAAACATACCCTCTCTTTGGTGTTACCGCGTGACCACTCTTTCCTCTCCACCCTGTAAGAGAAGGAAGACAAATAACACCAGCATTACATTTGGAACAAGAACAAACGTGCAAACCTGAGCCACAAGCTTTCACATTTTTCCCCTCACAAGTGATACACATTTCCTGGTAACTGATTCACAGTGAAGACTGTATCATACCTGTGCTTGCTAGGGATGAAGCCCACCTCTTCAGCCTCATTCTGTGGGCTGACCTTACGGGCCTGCCACCACTCCTCGTCTCCGCAGTCCAACACGTGCAGCACATCCCCGAACCTGAAGCCCAGAGCTTGACTGAGGAAGCCACAGTCTGCAGTCTTATCGTAGTCAAATAGAGCCCTGAACGACGAGACGACTTCAAATCAGTCATTTAATAAGAACTTTTCTAACTAGATAAAGCAATGTAAAAGGTGTATAGATGAACCGATACCCCAATATTTTTAAGCGGATTCTAAATGTAAAAGTAAGTTTGCATGTTGTCTACAAACAACAAATTGACACTCAACCGTACATCTGTGCAAACATGATGCAGCAGTTTGTTACAGATAACAAATCCAGAAACGGCACCGCAAACACCACCATCACTGGCTCCCCAACAGAGCTGACATGAGAATGTACATTCTGTAATTAAGTAGATGTACAAATATTTATGTGAAATACGACTTTGGCAAAAGTAGAAGTACTGTTTCAACCTATTTAATAGGTCAAATACAAAAGAAAGAAGTTCAAATGAATTTGATCCTTATTGAGACAGTAGCATTTTTTTTATAAGGAATCCTGAACCTCTTTTTGTGCTGGAGGTGGTGGGAACACACATTATTACTACTGTCATAATAATACAATGTTTGTCACTGTGGATACAACCGCTTAGTCACCAGCAATGACACAGATCGTGATTCAACTTGTTTGCTGGTGTTGAGTCAGAAAAATTATTTTCTAAGTCTCCCCTCAAAAAACCCAACAAACTTGTCTACTTCTGCAGCTCCATTATTGATGACTGCTACCAAGAGCTATAATGAATGAATGAGTGAAATATATCATTTTGAAATTTAAAATAAATATTAAGGGCATAATATAATCATACATGAAAAAAATTCAACAAGGTGTGGATGGTAGTAAAAACGTATTAAATACCACTTCTCCTCCTACAATATTTATTAAAAATGATACGCTTCACTTCCTTCGATATTCATCTTCCACGAGGTTTAAACATCAAATGAGTCTGTTTTAAGAGTATAATGAGTAGAAAGTGCAGATATCTATAAATATGCCCGACCACAGTATTAAAATACAAATATTTACTTAAATTAGACTTTTACTGTCTTGTGTTCACTTTGAATTTATATATACCTTTATGAATTTACTACTAATCTGTACTTCCTTGTTGTATTTTGTAAACTCCTTGTGACATTAGTATCCCAGAGTGTTGGCTTCACTGGTTATCACATGTAACATCCAAAGGAGAACCGAGAATAGGTGAAATACAGGCTACAAATAGAGATTTTAAAAATCGTATACGTATACTCTTATTTTTCAAGCCTTAAATCATTCAGTGACTGCAATCAACATACATGCAGATATACAATGAATAGACCCAGTTAGTGGGGATGGAGCTCTCAGGCACCATTAATGTACAGACTTGTGGTTCTAATAATCTCATAGATTCCAACTCTGATTGAGCCTAATATGTTTTTGTTTTATAATATGTTATTATAAGCAGTCTGACTTGTGCACATTGTAAATAGTTTTTCAAGGAAATCTAGCTTTGTTATTTGTAAAGATCCTATGTGCTAGTAATCCTCTATTGTGGTTGGCAAGCAGTATTAAAGACTGAAATCACTCACTTTATCTTTGAGCCCCTCTTCCTCAGAAGTTTTACGGTTCAGGAACTTTCTCAGGGAACCACAACAGTGACCCGTTTGTAGTTGGGTTCAGTTCACTGAAATTTCAGTGACAAGCTTCATTTCCCTAACGTCTCGGCCACCACTGCTGTCACGATTTAAAGTCACTAATTAACCCACAAGGCATGACTCTGGATTGTGGGAGGAAACAACAGCCGGTAACTACTGCAATCCCAAATAAACATAGTTTAGAAGGCAGCTGTGCCGGCCTCTGCTGTGGGGGAGTAAATGAATGATTTATCCCAGGTATCAATTAGAATGAAAGGTACTGTTTAAACTGTGTGTCCGACCTGATATAGAAGCCTCTCTTTGGGTTACTCCTTAGCGTTGTAGTCCCAGAGCCCATGCTGCTGTTCATCAGCTGCTCCCTCAAATCGTGGATCTTTGCCTCAAACCGGCTATACTCTGAAACAAAGAAACACAAACACATGAAGAGCTGCAGAATCAATGAGGGACACAGAAAATGTGATAAAATTATAACATAGCCAGTGTTCTTCCCAATTAAAACTCTCCCTTCATGAATCTAATAATGAAAAAAATAACACATTGCCTGCTAATAACAGTCTTGTTTCTAGATATTATTAAAAAAAAATCACACAAAGTGTCACTGCCACTGACAAGTAACAAAATTAGGAACGTCATTGAAATGAAAATTTCCTCCAATGAAAATTAATCTTATGCAATATAATGTAATGTAACATGATGAAAATCGTTGTAATTGAGTCAACTCGTATGATAACCGTGGCTTTACCATCGGGTCTGTACTGAGCGATGATGGTTACGGTCTGACCAGCGTTCTTCAGTGCTGCAGCTGCCTGTTCGTGCGTGGCCATGCGGAGGTCCACGCCGTTTACCTGAAACACACACACACACACACACACACACACACACATACACACACACACGCACACACACACATACCTACTTACATGCTACACACTTTACATGGTGTCCTAAGATCAATTAAACAATCCCTATAAAAGCAACTGCACTTTTGCAGGAGTGCTCATTATCACATCTCCTGAACACAAGTAGAATGTTGCCATTTTAAAGGCACTTTTAAGTAAATGTTTATGGAACGTGTTGAAATCAGAGGAGGAAGCGTACTCAGCCCTGTGTGGGAAATGAATGGATCCGCAACTCTCGCAGTCAAAAAGTGATTATGACATCCCCGATGTAGTGCATATGTCACAGAGGAAGGTAAATCTAGTGATTTTTGCACAACATTCACTGTACTCACTCAGACAGATTGGATGTTTGCTAATGGTGTGATCGTATGCACTGCGTGCCATGCTCTGTAATATTTTCATTTGAACCTTCTTTACTTCATTCAGCTCAGGTTTTGTATGATGGTGCAAGGATTTCATCTTGATCGTGGTGCAGGGAGGCTGAGTGCTTCAATTGTTTTCACAATATTCCATAGTTGGGAACTAAAGCAGATGTAAAAAACATAAATGGTTTAATTGCTTTCCTTTATATTTCTAAATTACAATGGCATTAACAAAGTCGTGCATTCAAAGTAACAATCCTGGTAACACATAGGGTGAATGGTTTCACTTATATATAGCATTTTTTCAGATTTCACTCCATGAAGCTCTTTACATTGTCACAATCAGTCATTCATAACTACAATCCATCACAGTCACGTCACTGTTTTGCACAAACTTGGTTGAACTCAATACTGACGCCCATAAAGTCTCTTGGGAATCTTTTTCTTGTCCATTTTCAAGCTAACTCTGAACCTTGAGCACATCACGCATGACAGACCAAAATCCCCTAAATGGAGCAGACAAGGGATGTGAAGAGCTTCAGGAGCAGATCATCAGTGCACGAGCTCTCCTTTTTTAGTGCCGGTGCATGAAACACATCACTGACAGTGCTTCAACTCCCCTATATATTTATAAACTGTTGAGTCATCGGCTGATAAACCACTTTACTCTGACATCTCTTCAGCGCAGCACACAGCCATCACTGCGGAAACGTAGAAAGTTCTATTCGCATGTAAAAACTTCCAGCATGGAATTTGTTTCCATCCATCCAACATTTGGATGAGTAAATGAGACAAGATTAGACCACTTTTTATAGGCGGTCAACTGTGGTCCACACGTGTAAGACTAAACCACAAGTGAGAAATAAAGTGACTTCTTTGTATTTATCGTCTATATATTTGATGTGTGTGATAAAATTACTCGAATGAATGGAAACCTGAAAGTAACATAGCATAGATTGTCAGGAAGATTGTCTTATGGAGGCACCAGGGGACCGGTTTTTGTCTGGCGGCCTCCTCACTGGTGAGCTCGGCCTTGCTTAGAAACATCTCTGTTTACCAGGATAACACACCTGTCGCTGGTTTCACTCTCCTCCCAACAACTGATACACAGTGCTGTTTGGACATGTAGCTGCGCAAATTCTGCGAGTTACCTCATAGTGACTGACAGTTTGATGGGCCGTGCTATTGGCTGACCACCAAAATAAGGAGCTCAATAATAGGATAGTTACAGAAAGCCAAGGCCCCGTGAAGTCTGAGCCTTCAGGGCGCATGTTACACACACAAATAGGAGATAGCAGTGTCCCATAAATTTGCACCACTTAAAGGACCCCCACCCCACCGCCTCAAAAATTTTACCCATTTAAGTGAAGTTATCTCTATCCAGTATGGCTTTAAAATGTGGAAGTTGCAAATGTATAAATTCTCTGTTCCTAGTTGAAAACCTTTACATGACAAAGGAAAGCGGTCTACGAAAAAATGGTCAAATAAGTGACATGCAATGTTGCCATCATTTTTGAGCCAACAGACTGATGATGTGATCCTTGTAAAGTCAATACTATCTACTATCTAACTGCAAAAGTGTTGTACTGAGAAAACTACCTATGTTAGGCTCATAAATGCTTGCAATCTTCAAGTTCATTATAACTGTGATAAGACTAGTCCATTACAGAATGCATCCATCCACACTCTCTCATCCAGTTCAGGGTCACCAGATGCTGAAGACGATACTAGCTTACTATCAACGGAGGCAAGGTACACGTTGGCCAGTCAATCACCAGGCAAACGAAATATCCATCCTTCCATCTTATTTCCTGTTAGTCCATATAGAGTCGTGGTGGTAGTACAGAGAGTAAAGAAGCTCAGACATCCCTGTCCCCTGCAATTTTCTCCAGCTCTTCAGTGGGGACTACAAGCTATAATGTAATAATAATATATATAGTTATAATATAATCTCTCCAGCGAGTCCTGGGACGACCTCAGGGCCCCCTCCCAGTCGGGCGTGTCTTGTAAATCTTTAAAGGGAGAAGTCTAGAGGGCATCTTAATCAGATGAACCACCTCAACTGGCTCCTCTCAATGTGGAAGAGTAGCCACTCCACTTTGAGTCCCTCACGAATGGCTGAGCTCCTCACTCTGTCATAAACAGTGTCGCTCAACAACTTATGGAGAAAACTCATTTTGACTGCTTGTATATTCCATCTCATTCTTTTGGTCATGAGCCAAAGTTTATAGGTTAGGGTGGGGGTATAGGCTTTACTTTACAGCTCAGCTCATTGTCACCACAAAAGTCTGATACAGTGACTTCATTACTGCAGCTGCCTGTTAGAATCTGTTATAAACAAGATATTGAGATACTTGAATAAGCAAAATGTCAGTCAGTGGGTTAAGAAGGTGCTTGCTACTTTAGTGTGGCAGAATAGAGCACACTCACACCAACCTAACTTCACAGCTCTGTCGGTGTTTGACCCCATGACCTTTCCACTATGAGGCGAGAGAGTTGACTACTGTGCAGCCCCTACAAAATATATCATTGACACCATTTCTCTTTTAAATGCACAAATGACTTGTTGAATGACTTTCTGGGACTCTTCCGAAATTCCCAGCAATCATAGTGGGAATTCCCCAGTTTGACAGAAAATTAGGATGGATGTTGAAATCCAGAAAATTCTCTTTGTCTGAGCACATGTTACGCACATCAATCGTTTTTACACACAGCTGTTCGCACAGAATCATGAATCATCATGAACAGGTCCATTGTGTTACACAACGACTCCTCGTCACATGTTTAGGGCAAAATGAGGATTCAAACCCCCACCTTAGGTTCGGACAATGACTTGAGCTGCAGCCACCTCATTTCCATCCCACCATTAGCTTCCAGCTAATGCGCACCAGAATAATGCTAAACCATGTAAGGCGTGTCATTTCATTTAAGCCATTACACGCTAATACATTAGCACCTCTGAGGAATCAGTGGAAATGAATTATCACGCTTCCAACAATTGCTTCCTAAACAATTTCAGAGGTACAACTTTAAAAGATTTCATTGCATTGAAAGAAGAAATGCAATTAAAATGCAAATGTGTTTGTCTTCATGGCTTTGCATCGTTGGTTTGTCATGAGGCATTGACGTCTTCCTGAAGCTCTGATGGCGAGCTCACATGCAGCTGTGGAGGCAGAATTCCAGATGTGTTCTCCATTACGGTTCTATGATGTGCTGGGGCGGCCACATTACAGGTTTAAAGATCAACAAACCTGTCAAGCAGTGGAGATTTAGTCAGATTAATAGACGAGAGGAGAATGTTCCATCTTCTGCTCGTGACAGGCCTGCTCCCCGACGCAACCGTTTCATACCTCACCTTCACACATTGGACTTGCTAATAAAGTGTGGTTTGGCATTACTGCCTGTATGTGCGTGTGTGTGTGTAAGACTTCCTCTCATCTGACTTTCAAATATTGGACCGTTTGGCAAGGCTCCCGCAGAAGCAGCACTCTGAGACGAGGTGATCTTATTAAGAACCATCCGCAATGTTTCCAGGAAAGATACCAAAGCAGCTCCGTGCTTTGTCAGGAGTCATTTATCAGGAAATTGAGATTTGTTAGCTGTTTAGTCACGCTTCTCCCAGAGCATGTTAGGAGTGACGTTGTGAGCTGTAGGAGGAATGTAATAAACAGGCAGTCAATTTGTTAAACATTTTGATTTTCGACCCACTAGGATCGACCCCCACACCCCCCACCCCCTCCCAGTGAGCCCAGCTCCACACACTTCACAAAATTTAGCATTTTCCCGTGGCCACGCCAGTCGGCCCTGTTGTCAGGAATTTTACGGCGAGTGGGCTCAAGTGCACTTTTCCACGAAGCAGGCATGTTGACGTGACCTCTGCATCTTCTGGTGAATTCAACGTATCAGCTAGGTTTTGCATTTCATTACTCTGGTGGGTGCACATGTCTCATGTGCAGACCACTGGCCTGCAGGAAAGTCTTTATGTGTAACAGATAAATTATATAATCATAAAAAAACAACCCTGTTTTTAATGACTTCTGTCGATTTATATCTTGATAACACATTATTTCCAGCATGTTTAAAGAATCTTCAGTATCCATCCTCATTTAATGATGGTTTTGTTATTGATGCACCAAAAAAAAAAAAAAAAAAAAAAAGGAAAATTAGCTTT
>OMNM01003358.1:9196-22531 GCA_900302745.1 Parablennius parvicornis | reverse complement strand
GGGGTATTGTGCAGCATTAGGAGCATAAGATGGAGTCACAACAAGAGAGGACGGAGGGATCAGAAAATATATATAAACATACACACACACACACACACACACACACACACACACACACACACATACATACGTGTGTGGTGTGTGTGTGTTTGTGTGTGTGTGCGTGTGTGTGTTGTGGACAAGCATTTCATTAGGACATGTTATTATATTGTGATAATTTATTTTTCTATTCTTTTTTTATTGAGGAGTGTTTGTCATAATGTCTAAGATGGCATTGTCCTCTCAGCAGCAATGAAGCTTTCAATAGTGTTCAGACAACAGAAAAAACACACTTCTTCCATCTGTCCATCTGATTTGAGAAAGAGAAGACAGAAGAGCACCATGGTGTTGATTCATTTTAACACCGCCCCTACCCAATCCTTGACTTTCCAGACACTTTTATTTGGCACATCATTTGCTCTGGCCACAAATGCGATCATTAATTCACGGTTCCCAGTGAAACATCATATACCCAGGACACATTTTTTCTTTGTCTAATTAAATATAATTCTGAAGCTCTTTAAATTCAACTTCATCCAAATGCGCAATCTAATTTTTCATTTGCTTTTGTACATGATATAAGACATCAAGTCAATAATTTATTAAATTACTTTCCCCATTCATTTTCTTCTATCTATAATTGATCTCTCCAGTTGAAATTCTGTTGTTCCTCTTACTCAGCCAGTCTGTGGAGAGTCTGCGTGACATCACTGTGAACAGGGCTTGTACCTCACCATATACCCCTACTGGAAAACACACTCAGACACACATTGGCACAATTATTTTTTTTTGCACCTATTATTGTTAGAACCTTGACTTTTTTTTATAATAACCAACAGCCTAAACCAAGCACGAAGCGTCACAATAACCCCATTAGATCAAGCTCCTAGCTTGAGTCCAAACTGGATTTACACCACACCTCACAGCTGACCAGGTCGGATTTTTTTTGTTTGTTTTTATGCTGCATTTTTAGTATGAAGCCTCTCTCCATCAGGCATTTACTGATCATGGTATACACATCACTATTCTTGCATGTTGTGGAGAGCAGCCCATGTATAAAGTCATCTGCATTCCTCATTGAACCATTGGAGCTTTCTCAGCTCAAACGTGTCGCATATGCCGGGCATTTGTTCCGCAGTATACTCCGATTGCTTCTGGGCAAAACCAGAGTTGGACTCCAGCAGCTCCAAGACCACTTCATCAGGCCACTCTCAAGATCTCAACTCAGTTGACCTGAATACAGCCCAAGTCCAATCCTGAATTTAGTTTTTTTTAAATGCTAGTGAAAGTTTGTTATATATCCTCTTATCATAGCAACGACTCCAAAATTCTAAATAGTCACAACTTATTGATGCTTAGTGTTTTTTTGGAATTAACTCGACCTGCTCTGCAGATGTTAATATTAATCGCCTGTTCTCCAGCTTGTTAGCTCCTGGTGGGCAAATATGCTTGTGGTGCATGTTGAGCTCTGATAGATGATTGGCTTATGACATAGAGAAACTCCATTGGTTAAAATGCTTTGTTACTCAAGAATTAAAGCCAGGCCGATATTTGTAGTGGAGCTGCAGCTGTAAGGGAAGAAGGTTTATTCGATTAATCGCCCGACCTGAGTGTTCATACTGTCAAAAATGTCAAAAAGAAGTAACAAAAATAAATTCAAACCCACATACTCTGACGCTTTGAATATCTTTTCAGTGCATATAAAACAATTTCTGAACCTTATGCCTGTCTTGTTAGGAATGGTTGTCATGCTACACAGTCACAAGCTGAACTCCAACATCAGGGCCATCACCTCTGATTTCAGTCAATCACGAATCATTTTGAAGTTTCTCAGAAGAAATAAACCATCCTCTTGGTTATATTTGAGAATGGCTTCTCACAGTAGTGAATTCAGTTCCAGTGTAGTACAAGAACAGAGAGGCTCTTCTGGATCTGCTTGCAGAGCAAGTATGGCTTTCTTCTCACCGACATTAAAAGGCTGCAAGAGCTGGCTCAGCTAGGTAGTTCACCACTATCAACCTGAGAATTGTTTATTTTTATGTTACAGTGGCGCCCTGAGATGAAAAGTTGCTCTGTGTGACTTTCTAGAGAGTGGCTTGCTACAACATGTTGCTTTTCAGCTACTTTCTTGTCGGAAAGATTTTCTCCTCTTCCTTTAACCTCAACCTGACCTGAAAATGCTTTTGACTTGATCTTCAGGGTGTTTCACACACTGTAGTTTAAAGCTGCATCTCACCAAGTTAGAGTAAGGCTTGAAACCTGAGAGAGTTGTCAATAACCCATCAAACTGTGGAAATAACCTGTGACACATCAAGTACCAACTCTAAATCTCTAAATGTATATGTGACAACCCATATTATGTATTATGTAGCTTTCAATCTACACAAAACTTGGACAATTCAAATAATAATCCAATAATCCATGCTGAGTTGGCATGTTCTCCTTGTGTTTTCAGGGGTTGTTTTCAGGTACACCGCTTCCTCAACACATCAGTGTCTCTCAAATGTCATTAGGTGTGAATGATGGCAGTTGATTTTTCTCTGTGTTTGCCATGTGATACACTGCTGCCCTGTTCTGGGTGTATGCTACTTTTTGCCCAATATTACATAAACCAGGATATCTTCCTGCCATGAAAACTTTCTGTACGGATGGACATTTTGGGATCAGCCTGTGGTCACAGTACATTGTATATATAATAACCTTTGATTAATGGTACATTACCATCTGTTATGTATATACAGTATGTGTATAGGTTTATTCTCTTTAATATGCTATTATTTTTATTGTAAAATTTGTTTTTAAGGGATTTTGCTCAAATGTGCACTAAAAATCACAGTAGGAAACAGAAAATCCTTACATTTGTTGTCATAATGATAATAGTGTATAGTTGGAAAAAGTCTTAGTAAAAGTGGCAGAAAAGCTTCAACCGATGGACAATGGACTTCTAATTAAATGTTTAATACAGAGGTTCATTTGGCTTCATTTTAAAATTCAGCGCTTTACTGAAACAATTTCCTCTCAATAATTACAATTTCCTTCTTGGCCGGCACTTACAATGCAATCTTCAGATCTTATAAAATGTGTTTTGATTCATTATTTCTTAATCAGTGTAGTTTGTGACAAGAAATTAGTTTATGGAATAAGAGCTCAAATAATCAGGGCCTTTGACCTGCTACAGCTGACTCATTATTGTATGTCACAGAAGAGCTGAACAGTTTTGACAACCAAGCACAGCAGAAAAAGATCAGAGAAAGAAATAGGTTGTTTCAATTTTCTCAAAATGCCTCTTTGCTATTGAAATTAACTAAAGCGACATCAAACATTCTTGGCTGCGTAGTTCTCACAGGGAAGACAGACGACACTATTTGATGCCATCTGAGGCTCATCAGTGTGGAGGATCACACCACAGCTAACTGACACAACGGTGATTATTCATGGCACCCGTGCTTATTATTGTGAAGGAACTGAACAATGGTTTTCTGTTGTGGGGAGTGAACAGTTAGAAGTTCTAACCCCTGCCAAAACAATCGCCCCATGCATTTCTCTCAGCGGTGGAAAAACAGAGGGCTGCAGGGATGCAGACATCTCTGTCTCTCTTGGGTGTAATCGGACTTAGATAAATATTTGCCATGCAGTGTGAACATCACACAAAGTCATTCTGATGCGCTTGTGAAGCTTGCTGTGATTGCTTTACTCTACCGCAGAGATGGATTTTTGTCTTCAAGTGACTTTCCCTGAAAATGGTTACTCTTTGGGACACAGACACACACACATGCACGCACGCACGCACGCACGCACGCACACACACACGCACACACGCACACACACACGCACACACACACACACACACACACACACACACACACACAAAAACAGCGTTCAACTGGCGAGGGTGAAAGTGGAATAAAAACTCTGAGGAATCAAGCCAAGGAGTAATACCCCAAACATAACAAAGAATAAATATTAGCAAAACAGAAATATTCAAAAGCAGTGGAGAAGATTTTTACCTCTTATGTTGGAAGTTTGTTATTTTCCTGTATAAGCCACAAACAGGTGGCCTAGTATGGGCACTGACATAAATGATATTGCTTTGTCTTTTAAGAGCACAGTTGATGGTTTTCTCTGAATTTCTGCTTCCCCCACAGCGAGCTGGCCTATCTAGCTCATGTTTTACCATCACACACATCCATCACTAAGTCAAGAATCATATCAATACTTGCCCATTTCCCCATTTGGGTTGAGCTGAGTAGATCAATTCATTTAAAAGGAACCACAGCCAGACATCCGTTTTAGAGATTAGTGCATATATTGGCTAGTCATCTGATGGAGGGTTGAAGGTTCATTAAGTCAATGGAATCCTTAATCAATAGGCAAACTTTAAGCCCAGGCTTTTATGGCGGACTTTCTACTCAGTATGTTGTTACACTACTGTGGCACAGAGCACTACACATCCTGGGTCACATTTCCATTATGATTTTATTGTATTTTAGACCTTTTGTGTGTTTTGTCCTTGATAAAACAGCTCGTCTCACAAAAAGCTTGAGTTACTCCTAATAGAATGCTATAATCTAGCATCTGAAGCATTGTGAAAGTGAAATATAAAAGCCTTTACAAATATGCACCATAACCTTGGTGCGTTTAGTAAGCTTTGACATGACAATAATGAATAATATTACTGAATTGAGATTTTTTTGTTCTATTCTCCGAGTCTGAACAATTGGTGATCTTGCATAGTTAAACGAGTCTGAAAGGCATCTAACTCATGCATTCACCTTCTTACAATATTCCCACTGAGCGACTGTGGTCCAGAAGACATCTTAAAGACATCTTCTGGACCACCGTTGCTCAGTGGGTTGTCTGAATGACAATCGGCGATAAGTCACCACAGTTCCTAACTGCAGGGTTTATGTAAATCTGGCATCTCAAGTTTCTGTCTCTAGTCCAGTGTATCCCCTCTCCAGTTAAATCATGGGGCACACTCCGGCTGTGATTCTTAAGTGTCACTTGTGTCCACCTGAATTATTGTTTGTGTGTAATGCAGGGGAAGAACTGGGATGCAATGAGAAGTGGTTGTGCCCTCTGATTGATTGTTAAGTGTTGTCCAGGAGCCCATTGCCAGACTCCACTTAACGGCCTGCACAGCAGAAAGCAATCAGTGGCTGTTACTAAGGGTCTCGTGGGGACGGGCCCAGTCATGATTGATCTTCAGTGGATCTCTGAAGATGTCTAAGAGAACTGGGTTTCACCAGAGTGGTGTTCAGGTCAGAGCAAATGCCCTCCAACTTGAGAGTGAGGCATCACATCACCAATGAAAACTTTGGGTGGTGCAACACAAATACAATCAAAGTCTTTTTTTTTTGAACCGACCAAACTTTCCTTGTCTGGAGAAAATTAAACGTCCTGGTATGAGTGATCACAAGTGTTATTGCCACATGAGACTTTTTAATTGGCGTGACAAATTGTGGGCATTTGCATACATCAGTTATATGGTATGTTAACTGCAAATTACCACATGAAGCCGTGTATTCTAGTCAAATAGTAAATCCCAGTGGATATATTGCATGTCTCCAGGCACTGTTGTACCTGAAGACAATCACACACACACACACACCCCCACACACACACACACACACAGCAGAGCAGTCGGCTCGCCGGTGGTGTGTCAATGTGTTCAGTGACCACAACGCCTGGTGTTAGTCTCATTACAGAGGGATCAAAGGGACATGAGCTTCATAGCAGCGGGGACTCTCCTCAGCCCCCTGAGAAGCAACTCCTCCTCTAATCTCAAAGGTCATATTTAGTCATTCAAATATAAAACAGCATCACATCACTTGCAGCTGTGTAACATGCCAAAGTCTTCTGTATGGCCCATATCAAGAAGAAGCAAAAAAAAAGATCTAAAATGTATATAACACATATTGATATTGTAAATATGGCAGTAAATATATACATAATCCATAATTCTGATTATCCTCACAGATGTTGAACATAATGAGTAGTGAAAATAATTTATTTGAAATTAGCATGACACAACACATTTATGTCAGAGGTGAACTGAGGTTAACGGCCCTCACAGTCTGAGAGGTCTGTCTTCTCAGCGTTACTTTCATGTACATCCACCTTTAATTTTTAATTCAATGTTCCATATATTCTCTGGGACTAAATTATTCTCTGGTCTCTATAACAGGATTTTGTACTCAAGAAAGCAAATAGATGTAATGCAGGGCTACATTTGCAAACACAAAAATACTGTAGACAACACAATGTTCACAATTAAAATCACCCGAATGATTTTTGCCATGGAACTTAGTCTCCATTCTTTAAATGACACAGTGAGTGGACAATGATGGTGGCAGCTAATAACATTGCAGTGCCAACAGCAGTTCCTCGGGATCTGAGCAGCTGTTCTGCAGTCTATATTGGCCTGTTCTTCAAGTGGAGAAAAAAAGAGCAACCTAGATGAGAATTTTGTGCTTCAGTGGCTATTGAAAGATGAGGCAATAAACTGCTAAACTTGAGTAATCACACACTCCCCGAGGAATTTCTCAAATGGGGATGGTCAAAAACCTTGAAATTTGAGCCCCTTGCACACGACCCAAGCTTTAACATTTGATGAGATTCATTATTGTGGAGAGCTGAATACAAGTGTCCTCTGATTACAGAGCAAACCATTAAAAGTTCCTACCAGTGTGCATTTCCATGGTAGAATGTCAATGGGATTAAAATCTCAATTCATTCCAGTCAATTCTCCAGTAACAAGATTTCATTAAAAGCAGGCAGGGAGGAAAATGGACTCGAAAGCACTGAAACAGCTGGACTATAAATTATAAAGATGTGCTTTCTGCTAACTGAACACACCTTCAGCTTGCAGATGCATTATTATTTAATGTTCAGAGAAGCTGGTTTTATGTAAATTGGAGTCTTCTATTCTCTTCTGCCCCCTTCTCAATGCCAGGTACTTCCAACCCAAGCAAAGGGAGAGATTATGCAAACCAATTAACATATGAAAATAACGTATTAATATACTGTCTCTGAACTGTATCCAATCAGTTCCTTTTCACTGGCGTGTGTACAAAACAATTAAAATTAAATTTATACTGCTCTTCCTTAACATATTCTGCAGAAAATGGAATCAGTGAGCAAATGCTGACAAAAGTTTTACAGGCCTGTGTTCTTCCTTAAAGGCACACTGACTTTAAGAATATTTATAAGACACCATGCTAATAAATTCCAGTCTTTGTTTCTCCCTAATGATGTGTGCATCTGAGACAAAGCAGTGAAATCCATAGCGGTAGCCAGGTGCTAATGAATGGCTTACATTATGCTGTCCACTAATTACTACTGCACCATAAATAAAACACAAGACAATCAATTAGTGGTAGACGTGTGTTTGTTAGTCACGGGCAGCAAGTTCCTTCAGGCCAAGGCTTTGCAACAGACCTGCCTCTTCAGGGTGCAGCTCGGGAAACAGATAGGCTGAGTTCAGATAAATCACATTTTGAATGTTAGTGAATGCACTTCGGGCAATCTGCGCACACAGATTGCGAGTAAATTAATATCTACAGCTTCAACCAGGAGAGGAGAAAAACGTTAGAATGCACATGGAGCAGAAAGTCCCTTCCACTGAATTAGACAAAGGAAATGCAAAGGGCAGCTGTCATCTCGCCGTCTTCTAATGGAGTTTTGCAAAAAGGCTTTCTCCTCCACTTCATACAAAGCTCCTCCAGTTTCCCAGACACCAACTGGCTGACGTATCACACTTGATTTGAACCAGAGCAGGGGAAATCAGAGTGCATTAACACTGCATGTAGAAGGCACTAACTGAATGATCCTAGCATTATGTGGCCTCTGGTCTGGCCTGTCTGCGTAGTTTGATGCATAATTTGAGCATTAATGTAATTTACATTTTAACACAGTCCCAAAAGTAAACTGATTAGTTGATAGTTATCTACTAATGTGGTGCCAAGAGGACCCACATGTCACTTGCATCCAGGCGGGGGTGGGGGGGATTAGGCCACACATGACAAGGTTGGCCGTACAGGAACACAAAGAGACAATGCCTGCCAGAAGGACAGAAAACAGAGAAAAGGTACAACACACACACACACACACACACACACACACACACACACACACACACACACACAAAATCTTACGTGGTAAATGGTTGTCGTTCAGGTTTGCCAGTGTAGCAATTCTGTCTAACAGGATCCATCTTTCTTTTTTATTTTCAAGGACCTTTAAACAGATCATACCAATAAGTAGGGAGAACCGTATCGCTGAATCCGGGGGATATAACAATAAGTTGTCAGCTGTGTTTGGAGGCTTTAGACCACTTGGTAACATTTGCATGCTTGTGCAAAGTGTAAAATGCTAAGCAGCATATTAATCAATCTAAAATTCAAATAAAATAAGATAAAATAAAAAACAACTTTGATGTGTTTAAAGTATTTCCAGGCCATCAAATGCATTTCATTTATGTCCCACAAGATTTACTTCCCTTTTATGGGACAAATTAGTGCCCCTTGAGATGATAGAGCTGCTTCAAAAAACAAAAAAACAAAAGTGCAACAGAGTTGCAGTCCCATGATGCAATGCTCCCAGTGGTTACATCTGCTCCATTCTTTCATCTTTCTCCATTGTTAGGTGGGAGCTGTCACATTAGGAGGAGAATCGTGGCTCCTTCCCACCCCCAAGTGCCCCTTTTTTCCCATTCCAGCAGTTGGCAGGGTGGCAGGGCCATACAAAGGAGCATGCACCAGGAGCGCAGAGGGGAGCACCGTTAGAGGAAAAACAGTTTGGGAATTAAGGTCATTAATTTTCCACTTTCAAGGGCTGCCACACAGACGGAGATAAAGTCAGCATAAATATTCTGCCGAAGTTTCTCCTGTTTTTCTCCTCTCCCCATTTTCATCGGCAGCCCATTTATCTCCATGCTGTCAATTAGAGGCAAAAGCAAAGAACTAATTAGGAACTGTGCAATTTTAATTAGCTGTTTTGATAATTAAAGTAATTGGTTCCCTTGTGTTTCTGCAATGTGTGCTGAGAACTTTTTTGATATCTGGGCAGCAGATTTCCTATCCGCTGGTTAATTAGTCACTTTTGCATTAAAAAGGAGCCTTCCTTAATAGCCTTAATTTGCAGTTGAAAAGAGAATCTACCATCAATAATTTGTGTAATTGGTAACCGTTTGATTGTAATTTAGAGGCACGGCCGGACAGCTCGGCATGTCTAATTCCTAATGACTAGGATTAAAGTTGGATTAACTGTTTGGGAAAGGGATTCACTCTCCCCTCTCCCCTATCCACCAAATGACACCTTGTCTACATTTGATTGGTCATGAAATTCAAATTGACTAGGTGAACAGCAGGACTTATGCTCTTTCTATTACTTTCTATATGGTGAGCCTGTCAGGCTATATCAAAAAGATTCCAATAATTCCTACTTTCCACTCACCATCCGAGAAGCTCGGCTAAGAGGAGAATAAAAAGTGGTTACAATTTATTATGTGATGTCTTAAACCCCTGCTATCACAGCCGTTTGTGTGCAGCACTGAGAGGAAAGATGTTCACGTTTTGGCCACTAGGGGGAGCAGAACCTTAAATCTCAGAGTAACAAAGTAAAGTCTTGGTGTTAAATAAAATTTCATTCATGGAGCTGTCAGTGCGTTCCTGTCTAAATATTAAATTGCATATTAGGCGCAGAGTACATTCACAAACAGTAGATTTATGTCTGCCTTTACTTTGCACACCCCATAAACTCATGGAAGGCCGTGACTACACAATTTTTCTGAACCAGGACTGAGAGCAATGTGTCCTACAACAGCAGAAACGTAAACAGAAATCACATTGCTGTTTACAGGTGTCAGTGTGATGCTACAACACATTTAAATATTAGTGGAAGCCGGCGAAGCCAGGACTAAAAGCATATCATTTAGCATCTTAACTATCAGGCAACATCTCTATACTTTTACTACACAGAGCGCCGTCAGTAGTCTGATTAAAAAGCACCATTCATCCCACTTAGCCAGAATACAATTAAGGGACATGGCTTTAAAAGCCCAGCCCTGAAGCTGCTCCCCATCCCACATAAAAGGAGCACTCTCCACTGAGCCTTGCCTGTAAATATCATGTTTGATATGAGGTTTTAATCTGCTTAGCCATTCTGAACTATAGAATGGGCTCATCCTCTCACTGAAACCCCTGTCCAATGGCTGTGTGCCTGAGGACGAATAGGAACACAACACTAGTGCGCTATCTGATTAGGTGGGGTTAATTACAGAGCACTGTTTTGTAGTGGCTGTATTTGAGAGCCGCCCATAAATAGATGGGCATGGCTAATGCATGCTCAGAAACGAATTTTAATTAACCGTGTATCAGAGAAGCCCACTCAGGGGCTTGTTTCTAGTATTCACTGACCCAGCTGCTGGATGTGGAGTGGGGAAGGGTCTGCACCCAAGACACCATGAGGGGCTGAGAAGTACACCGAGGCCTACATGAACCATGTATGATAGCCGTGGCGCATGTTCATGTTCGTGTCACCACATATGTTCATTGTTAAAACTTGTGTTCTGCAAGTAATTCATCAAACACAGGAACAAATACTGGAGACGCTATAATTTACATGAATCTTCAGCAGCAACATGCAGGTGTGCAACACTAAGAGTATAAAACCAGGTTTACTTGAAGGCTGATTGTGGTAAACTCACAACTCCATCCATTATTATCCACCCTTCACACACACCATTTTCATTCCCTCGCTGAACGGTCTTCACATTCAAATGTCAAATGGCTATATGAAGTCAGGCCCTGATGATACTGAACCATTCTTCTCTTTTCCTTTCCAGTTTTCTGTGTGATTGGATTAATTATGTGTCACTCACTTTGCTAGAGGTCAGCAAACATACATTCTCGGTCATAAGTCATCAATCTATGTGACCGTGGAGATGAAAAGTCAAGCATGTCAGCCGGAGAGCTGTACAGAGAGGGATCAGCCCATTGATTTCAGGGCCAACCCAATCTCACCACAGCGTGCTGCCCTGAGAACTGAAATTATCCCTATGGGCTATGTACAGTGAGTTTCATACCTTAGATTTGTGGCGCATGAGTTCATAAGTAAGACCTATAAGATGTTAATTTTAAAGTGGAGCTGGAAAATGATTAAACAGTAGAGCATGTGTACTCCATACACTGAAGCTTACTGTCAATTCAGGGCGTAAATACACATTTATGTGTTGTTGTTTGTTTTTTTTTTACTTTGCAGAAGTTCTGACAGCACTCCGGTATAGATGGAGATAATTGATAAACTTTAACTGCACAACAGTTTTTCAAAATGTAGTTTGTCACAGATCTTAACAGGGAAAGTTTGAGATTATTTCTTTTTTCACAATCGTTTGATTATAGAGAAGATAATGATAATGTGCTTGGAGTGGGGTTATAATATCTGGTGCAAAATGTAACAGAAGGCAAGGACAGACTGAGCAAGCTCACACCACAGACAGCCTGCTGGCTGCTGACGAACCAGCATTATTGTAGCTATACTCCACTCCACTCTCCTAAATGGCTAATCTTTGTTGGATCTCACCCTTAATTGGTTAACAGTCTCCTCAGGGCAAGTGAAAGTGGTGCTATTTAAGGCTCCACCATGAAACAGCAACACTTTCATCTTGGCAATAACAGGCAACAATTATATTACCAGATTCGAAACTGAACCTTCTATCTACCCACTAATCAAAAACGCAGCCCATCTGTTGTGCTGTCTCTTTTGAAACGACTGTTTATCTGCAGCCTGCGCGATAACTGTGTCTGGACACTAATTAACTGCTAAATAGACCACAATTAGATGTTATTTCTATTAAATTCTGCAGGAGAAAAGTACAGAGGAGTAGAAAACAATAAGCGCATTTCATGTTTACCCAAACTGTACCAGGCACTGAAGGGGCAGCATCACATCTCTCTCTCTCTCTCTCTCTCTCTCTCTCTCTCTCTCTCTCATACACACGCGCGCGAGTGCGTGAGCACGTGCATCAATACAATCCTGCATGTATGCGCTCTCTCTCTCCGTCACGCACATTGAAACTGGCAGACACACACACGCGCACTCACACACGCACGCACTTTCCCTTAGCTGTGCTTTTGTGTTTTGTCAGAATTAATGAGAAAAGTTCCCTTGCCCTAGGGGTAATTAGTGTCCTTGGAGTTAAATAAGCTAATACTTAGACACCTCTGGCACAAGCAATTATGTTTGTGTATTGAATAATTGATTCAAAGAGGGGGGAAGGGCTGCTAATCAGATCTGAGCATAATGAATTGATTTAATTAACAGGGGAATCCGAGGGTCTCTGGAAACTGCGCGCATTTATTCAGTGGCAGCAGAGGCGAGCGCGGCACATAAACTGGGAGAGAGGCGGTGCGAGTTTGCTTTTAGCAGTTGTCAGATTTGCAATTGGATTTGTTTGAATATAGTTGCTGTTTGGGAGCAAATGAGAAGGAGAAAGGGAGAATATTAACAGCTCGGAGAGCTCAGCCGATCAGTCTGAGCGTCTGATCCCACCGCGTGTGCACATTTTACAGATAGGCGACACTAGATTTACATCGCTTTTCATTGTTTTGCCTTTTTTCTCCGTCTCTTATTCGCATGGAATTTATCAAGAGCTACCAACGTTGTTCGATCGCAGTTTATTCGCATCACAGTTCAGCCCGTTTTGTGGGTTCTCGCCGCGTTTATCGCCGTATTCCGAATTATTATTGATAGGAGGGAGAAAACGTGCAGACGGCAATTCATCTTTCCGGGCTTTTTCCTTTTCTTTTTTTTTTTTTTTTTTGTTGTTCGTTCATCGAGGCGTAGTCTAGTCAGCCGCGCGTTTCAAAGCCATTTCCAGGAGCAGCACCGAGCAGACCGAGCGGTGCAGCCTGCAGGAGCCGAGGACGGATCGCCCGGGGAAGGACTCCTCGTTCCTCAGGACGATGGTGTTGGACAAGGAAGAGGGTGAGTAACATGATCTCCCAGCAGCCGCAGGATGCTTTTAACCTGGTCGGAGTAACACGGCAAACTACTGACATTTTTCCCCCTCCGCCCGGACCCTGCGCACCAGCAGCCTGCCTGCGCTCCACACCAGCTCTTAAAGCCCGCTCCAGTCACGGCAGGGTCCGTGTTTTTCACCGACTGCCTCCGTGCTCCGCCACAAACACATCTCGTCTCAACTGCTTTTTTTTTTTTTTTTTTTTTTTTTATTTTTTTTTTTTTTTTGTGTATTTTTTTTTTTTTTTTAAAAAAAAAAAAAAAAAAAAAAAAAGG
>OMNM01003356.1:48616-64313 GCA_900302745.1 Parablennius parvicornis | reverse complement strand
GCTCTCGTGCGACGTGGCACATCCAGGAGCATGTCCTGCCGCTGAGAGGGGCCCCCGCAGTGAGGTGAGTGGTCGATCTGCCCCTCCGCCACCCTCCAGACCGGTGACACTTTACTGTTGTGGTGTTTAGTGTAAAGTCCGGCTCGGATGTGGACCTGAGTTGTTAAGGGGCGCGATCCATCCGCGCGTCGCCGCTCAGCCACGTCAGTGCGCCCTAAGGTGAGGAGGGGAAAGATTGCGCGTGGCCTGCTGTTGCTACTCTGTTTTCTGCTCGTTTAATTAACAAAGAAGGGCGCTACAGAGGAGCACCACGTGTCGGGACACGGGGCCCGCTTCCCGTCCTGCTTGGCCTGCCTCCGCCCACTGGCCTCAAGAGCCTCCAGCTCCCAGCTCACCTGAGATGGAATCACCCTGGACGTGAAACTGAAAGCTTCGCGCTCCAGTCCTCACCTCTGTATCGGAGACAGCAGGGAAAACCTCCAGATGTTATGTTTGCACAAGTAACTTGCGCTCTGTTTATGTAGCGTTGAGGCTCCAGAAGTCAGGACCACTACCAACCACATAGTTGTGCATCTGCAGAAAAAGTTTGTTTTTCTTCATAATTTAAGACAAACAATGACTCTTCCATTAGTTGTGGGGTAATTGCACATAAACTGAAACATTTCAACTAGTACTGATATTTTTTTGATGAGTTAATCCAATGTTTGGCTCATATTGAGAGAAAGGTGTGGCATCATCATTATTATTACCTCCTTTGTGCAAACATGAAAACTCATTAGAGAGCTCATACCTCTGCTCAGCAGGACAATATCCCTCTTCCAGCCGCCTCCTCCTATATGCAGTATACACTCTTACATATCTGGGTCATATAAACTTTCTTCCGGCTGGATTCACAGATTGTTGTATAGATCATTTCCACCATCGTTTCCTTTTCTGCACATAATGAAACAAACTACCACACTTATATTATAATCCAGTCATAACACCCCTATAATTTAATTCTTCTGGATCCAGGACTCGATTAGGATTTTGCTGAAAATTAAAACACTTATTCCTTGTCCCATTTTTTCTTAGTTTGCCAAATGTGATCAGAGTCCATCCACAGGTATTTGAGTTATTCTGTTAACTGGCCAACAAATAAAAACAAAAAGGCACGGTAATGAAAACCTGGTTGAAGTGAATTAAATAAAAAAATATGGCTTTTAGTGCATTAGTAAACTTTTAGTGAAGCCATGTGTTATTTAACAGTAATTGCTTTCTTAAATTTTATTATAAAGAATGCAAACAGTTGAGTCAGTTGGTCACAGTCATGATTTTATGATATTATGATCCATTCTTATACATAGAAGCTTCAGAGAAGAGTGCAACAACAGGAAGAATTGGACTCTCACAGGAATGTCTTTTCCCAGTATGATTTTTTTCTTTTTCATCTTTATGAAGAAATCATGATAAAAAGGAACAAGTAGAGGGTACAACTATTACCTATCTATTTTAAACAATATTTTTTTGACTGTATTCTTTAGTGATATGTTAAAATCAGCAAAGAAGCTTCAGTTCAAAACCATGAGTGTAAAGGTTACAGTCTGCACATAAAGACCTACCAGGATTTCTCCTTTTTACTGTCTATGATTGCTATTGCTGTTAAACATTATCATCCAAAATGAGTGAGGAAGTCCATTCATAAACATCCATCAATCATTAACGTTAATAACTTACATTAACTTGTAATCTCTTCAGTTTGACACCTGGTGGGTGATATCCGGTACTTTGTCCTGCAGATCAGAGTATCCCTAAAAGCGCTCCCATTTTGCCGCGGTCAATAGAAGTCAAAATGATCTAAGAAACCGACAGAACCAGACATTGTTGTGGCTTTCTAAGGCTTTGTGATGCGCATGGTCCCACGGAGGCCCCATCTTGTGGCTTTCAGGGATAAAAGCTGCTAACATCTAGAAGCCAGATGCCACAGCGCGTCTTTGGAAGTCTGAGTGAGTCTCTGCATTGAGAGGTCAGAACTCTGACGGCATCAAAAGAGGAAACCGACACAAGTTTAGGCAGTTGATCTTAATCTTCCAGCGAATTATTTCTATACATATCACTTGCAATCACGACCAGTTGTGTCTATAAAAACTTTAAATATTGAGCATTAATACTGTTGACTTATGTACATTTTGCTCTTAATGCTATTATTAGTATTTTTATCAATAACAACACTACCACTACAAATAACCATCTACAGTCACTACTAAACAGCAACAGCTACTTCATAAGTACTGCTAATACTACTTATATTACCCCCACTACAATTACAAATAAAAATCTAAAATCAGCATAAGATATTATCCAATAGGCAAAGCATTATTACGCAGTAATTGACAAGTCAGGTTATGTTATTACCATTAATAATGATGCGTCATTCAAAGTATATTATGAGCAAATAACTTAATAATTGAAAGTGAGAAAGTACTGTGTACTTAGTGTTGTTGCTTGTAGACGTGAATTAGAATTGTATGTGGTGATTTTAAATGATTGTTTGATATTCGTCTTGGTGCGTTCTTGTCATATGATCACTCTAGTGAGCTGTTGCATTTTTGGGTAGAGAAAATGTTATTTCCGACCTGCTTCCTAATTTGGTTCGGATGTGAATAATTGTGGGATGAATTTCTAGTCGTTGATTTTGAATACACAAGAATGCAGGCAGATGGTCTGACTCAACTTTGTTTGCGTAAGAGGAAGAAATGTGATCTGTTGACACATCTCTTCCTCTCATTAATTACTTCACATTACCCACTTCAGTATTTGTGGTTTAGCATTGTTGGTCATTCACATCTTTGCCTTCTACAAATTTAGGCTTGAAGTCGTGAAGCGTTGTTTGATTATATCATTGCTCTCGAATGTTTAACTATTTCCTGATCTATTACTATACTTTACAGTGACAATCAAGCAACTCCTTAAATCATAATTGATAATAGCAGATCGCTCTGACAAGTGCTTTGATTTTACCATACAAATGTATTGTGCATGGTAATGTTTTTAGTAATAGAGGTAATATTACCCGTCACTGACCCAGTGGTCCATCAATGTAATATGTAGTATGTCATGCAGTAACAGGTACTATGCCAAGAAAAAAAAAAAAAACATGTCAGTGCACATTGATGTTAGGACTGGTCTGAGCTGTGACATATTATCAAACTATGATTAAAACATTTATAATACCTTCATGTGGAAAGTTTCACATTATATTGAGAAACTCCACTAATATATTACATGTGGAGATAAATTGCCACATTTCATCATTAAACTTAATGGTGAAATTATTTATTATTATTTATTATTTTTCCATCATAAAATTTTACGTGATTATTCTTCAAAAGTTCCCCTTGCCTTGTGTCTTGTGACAGCAGTTTCACCTACATAATATTTCACTTTGTACTTCCCCCTCATCCTAAAAACGTTTGATTTTCATCACAATAAAGTTGACTTTTAGTGCAGTAACAAAAAGATCTGAGGGATCAACAGGTTTCTAATTCATCAGTCATTTTTAAAAAGCATTCAGTCAATCACAAAGATGATTCAGTTAACATGGGATCTGTACGAAGCATCACAGGAATCTCCAGTGTGGAGCAGCACTGAGATTTGTAGTGTTTCTCACCAAACTATCTAAATCTTGATAATGACACTAAAACAGTACGGTCATTGTGCTTTTATCTGTTGTACTTTTGCAAGCTCATATTGCAAAAGTACAACTCACACACTCGGGTTTCTTTCAGCCAGCCAAACATTTGATGTGTTGCTCGGAGGGAGAGGTCTGCGAGTATCTAACCTGGCAAATGAAGATCGCAGCATGATACAGGAGAGGATGGATTTCTCGCTGGAGTGTCTGGATTTCTGCAGATTGTGTTTCTACTCTTTTGTTGCTGTGCTTTGCTCACTCGCCTCTCCAGAAACAATTTAAGCTGTGGTCCTACTTCATCTCTTTCACACTTTATCTGCCTCAGCTGTGCTCATGGCTCATACTTGAGTCGGGCACCGCAAGGTCTGAAGTGATAGTTGTTTTTCCATTATTTGTGACTTGGTGTCCTCCAAGTCTTTAAGCCATCTGAACTGTATTACCGTTGAAACCTATTTCATTGTTTCATGTCAGCTTTAACCTTGTAGGTTTTAGTTGATTATAATTATTGACCACATTATGAAGTAGAGCAAATCACTAAAATTCACCGTTCTTATAAAATAAGGTTCTGAAAATCCCCCCCCCAAAAAAAGCCCTAAATCTTTCAAACAGTTGTAATTTCACCTTTTCAGCTGTGAGAAACGTCATTATAAAAAGAAAGCAAATCTAATATCTTCTGCTGAGGCTTGAGCCAGACAGACAGAAGTCTTTGAATAAAGTGGTATTGAAGGTGAAACATTACGAGGTCGCCTTTTATGAGAGCTGTTCCACGCTGAGGGTGATTGCGAAAATGAGGCCAGAATAGATATTCTCCTTTGCACACAGCCGCTGCGTCCCCTGAGGTAGTCCACAATTTGTCACAATGACATATCTGTTTTGATTTAAACAAGATCGACAGCGTTGTGAAATGAAGGGAGACGTGGCAGTTTTTGTCACAGGAGAGGAGGAGTGGAGCTCGTGATGAGGTTTGCTGCTGGTTAATGACACTGCGAGGACGGCAGGAGGAGGCTCACCACAACATGATGTGAGATCAGTGAATGGAAATGGTGAAAGTATTGTGAAAAGGACATACAGGGAGTCGCAGTCCAGGTATGAAAAAGTGTTGGTGTAGAGGAGGTGGAAGGGGCAGTGGTGTAAGAAAAAAGTAGGTTAGGGGTTGGGATGAGCTGAGAAAATGTACCAAACTGGTTTGACAGATTAAAGGCTGAGACTTGAACAAAGGGGAAGGAAAGAGTAGGATGATGATCTCTCTGCTTGGTTTTGTGCCTGCTTCCTGGAAGGAGATTGAAGGAGGAGAGTTAAATTTGGAGCAG
Organism: Parablennius parvicornis; assembly: GCA_900302745.1. Lineage (NCBI taxonomy): Eukaryota > Metazoa > Chordata > Actinopteri > Blenniiformes > Blenniidae > Parablennius > Parablennius parvicornis. Next base: position 59,333 of record OMNM01003356.1, on the reverse strand, counting down.
CGGGACAAAAAAGCTCTTGAAGGTGCTTCTCTTGCTTTAGAGTTATGGCCAGAAGTCTTGTGCATTAGTGTATTTATTTCACAATCGCACCGCATTCAGTGAGTCAGCTCACTTGTTTCGAGAGCTCAGTAACTATGTTCCGCAGCTCGTGGATTATGAAGCTTGTTGGGTTATATTTTTAGTATTCTGGGTTTACTTGACAGTGAGAAGACTGACAGGAAACCCAGAGTGAGATGATGCGGATATGGCGTGAAACACAGGTCTCTTGCTAGATGTTGCAATTTCTTGTCATAGCCTGTAATCATTCAGCTACTGAGGCATTTCACTGGTAATAACAGCACAACAACAATGAATAATTCCCCTTTGGATACTACTCAGAATGTGTCACTTATTCCAGCAACTTGGACTCAAAGTACAAAGAGACCCTCAACACGGAACAGCACAAATAGCTTGTTTGCCAATTATATCAATGATGCACAGCTACAACACATGATAAAACAAAATGCTACAACAACTCAATTATAACGTATATTTTTTTAATTAAATCAAATTCAGATATAAGCACTAATTTGATTTGTAGACTTTCGGTTTCCAGCCTGAATGGGTCACCAGTCTCATGAGTCATTTAGATATGAGACAGTCACACGTTCACCACCCAACCTAACATGCGTTTCTTTGTCAAAAGCCCGTGTACAAAGGGGAACATGCAGTCTCCAGACTGACCATAGAACCGAATTCGGGTGGACTTAGTGTGAGACTAGAATTTTAAAAATTGTGTCCTTTTTGCCTACAGGATATTTAGATTATTGTTGAACATTTTGGACAGCTAGGGGGAAAGCAAACAGTTCTCATCAGACCCGAACAGGAACAAACCAGCAAACAAGTAGGAAAATATAAATAATATAAATAGCAACTCAACTACAACAAGACTGACTGGAAACTTCTGTTGTGTGCCAACGAAAGTTGGGAAGAAGGTTATGTTTTTATCCACATGTATTTATGTATTTATTGGTTTGTGTGCTTGCTTTCCAACCTTTTGCAAGAACTATTAACCCGAATTGCATGAACAATTCAGGGATGATTTGTCATCATCCAAGAACCAATCCATTAGATTTTGTGAGTGAACAGATCCTGGGGAGGTAAGATATTTACTTTATTGTCGACCTGCTGGAGGTCCACTATGAGCCATCCATCTGGGCGGAAGCTGCTGTTCGCCGTCTGCTAGCACACTGTCAACTCCGCTCCCCGCCCCCCTTCTTCACTTTCAGCCAATCACATGCCAACTCACTCCAATGGTGCGTTCAAATAACACAAAGGAATGGGAACCAACAGAACATCATTTAACTTTAACATTGCAACAACGCGAAGCAATTCAAACAACCATGACAAAAGATGGAAGGAGTGGTGTCAAATAATATTCACATAGTCACATTAAATCGCATGAGAATAACATTGGTGACAAATGTGGCGTTGGTGAAGGTATCCGCTCTACCCAGTGCCTTTTCTAGTTTGTGTCTGCGCTGGTTCACTCCACACTCCTGTGCAACAATGACAGTAACTGGACACTGGAATATTGATATTGTAAATTGTTCATTACAAATGGCGTCGGAGTCGTCACCTTACAGGAATAATTCCCTCCGGTTGGATTTCAGGCTTGAGGCATTTCTGTGTTGAACGCTGGCATGAAAAGTTAACAAGTATGTCAGTATTGCAGGTTCTATTCCTCATCTTCCTCCGTCCACATCTTGAGGTGTCCATGAGGAATACACTAAACCCCAAATTGCTCCAAATAGATGGACTGAGCACCGTGCATTGCAGCTACCTCCATTGTTGTGTGAATGTGACTAACAGTGTAAAGTGCTTTCGGGGCTTTTAAATCAGTTAAAAGCACTATATAGGTGAGATTTATTTACCCTCTCGGGAGAGAGTTCTCCATACTGAGAAGAGCCAGTTGAGGTAGTTCAGTAATCGGATTACAATGCTCCCTGTGGCATCCCACAAGGGTTGGTCCAGAACCTGCTAGAGAAACTGTAATTCTAAGGTGGGCAAAATCAGTTTGGCATGGATTGGATGGATGGATGGATGGATGGATGGGGGTTCCGTCCATTCAACCCACAATGGTTGTTAATGCATAGAGACAAATGTTAGCTCAAATCGAGTCTTGGCTGTGTGATTTTTCCCATCACCAGGCTATTAAAACAAAGTTATCTTCAGCTTTACGTCCCTAGTACTGCATTCCTGTTCTCCATGTGCATGCTCTGGCTCTCTCTGACCACTCCGGTCTGAGAGTGGTCAGATCGGATCACATTGTGATTGTCTTTCTCTGCTTGCCCTGGGAAGGATTGGCAACGTCTCCATGGTCTCAGAGGTGGATAGTGGAACTCTTGCACCAAGAAAGCAGAGCTGGAGCCCAAACACGAGTGGGCTTGAGGCACACAAGGAACAATAAATAAATAATGATAATAATTGAACCATTTGAGTAAAAACTAAACACTAAAAAACATTCATGGGCAGCCAAAGCAGTGAAAGCAATGGTTTTGTTATTTTGAATGATTTGACTTGAAAGGTTGTGCTTTAGTAAATGCTCTCCCGGTGTCGCAGTGTGCCTGATGTTGGGGCTACAGGTGAAATGAAACAAGTACCCCAAAGAAATTTTCGCACTCAAGAAAATATGAGCAAAATACAATTTCATTTGCAGAACTCATGAATTCCTGATATGACCGTGTCTTTTTTTGACATTTAAAAGTTCTTTCTGAGACACGCTGCTGGCAGTGGGGCTGAACTTACATTCAGAAATGGATATTGAGGCACAAGAGTTGTTGAGGAGCATCAGTTAATTCGGGATGTGGTCAGTTTGCAGGGAAATGGCATTGGATTTCAGCCACAGCAGTGAGTTATGAGCCCAAGGACATTTCTGACTTTATTGTTGAACAACCAGCAGCTTCTCACAGCCAGAATGTGAGAGGAGTTTGTAGCTCGCCCAGTGCGGAGAGTTCAGTAAGAGTTCAAAATTATGCTGATGAGCTTTTATTAGATGCTTGTTTTACTGTCTCTGTTATATTGTTTTAACAATGCCAATGTTGCCCCTTCATTAAAAGCCACTCGGCTGAAATATCTCAGCATCTATTAAAAGAAATGCTGTGATTTATTGTTTTCTTTGTTCAGACATTTTGGTTGGAGGCTAAATTCTAGTCTTTCCAGCACTGCCATGAGGCTGCTCGTGAAATATGTTCAGTATTTAAGGTGCTACATTTATTGATATCAGGTAAACTCATCACCTAAACCATAGTCAGGTCAATTGAGTTTATTTAGCACTTGAATTTGTGCTATATTTTTCATTTCATTTATTTTTTTATTGGGACGGGGCAGTGCATATTAATGAACAAACCATCTCTTCACGAGGTTACTGTAAATATGCCGGATTTAGCAAAAGGCTAATTTCTATCCGTGTTATAATTAATGACAGCTGGAAAAGGTCCACAGTTAAACTAAACTGTTGAAGTTTTAAGAAATGAAGAAGCTGTACTTAAAATCACATTATAATTGGCTTATGGTTACACACATTTAAACCGAAAAGTAAAAACTGCCACCATGTGTCTCTTTTTATTTTTTATTTTTGCCATATCAAAATGCTCAATATACATCTTGCAAAACGCTGAATGAACTGTGATGGATTATTGTTCCCACGCACTGTGCTTGTCAACATATTTGGCCAATAAGATGTCAGATTCATGTCAGTACATATGGATGTGATGTGAGCCTTGGATGACAGAAGAGACGACTGAGGAATTTCTGGGCAAAGAAGAACTCGTGGCGAATCTCGAGGGTACCGCAACTCTCAGAGTGATTGGCTGTCATTGTAGACGATGCCCATGGTTCTACCCGGAACATGGACTTAGATTTAACACAAGATTTTATCAAGTTGGACAGAGACGAGTGCGACAGGACGTTACCACAGGAAAGGCATCATGAATCTGGACATGCTCAGAAGAAAACAAAGGGGTACATCTGTATTGTCCCTCCTTTCTCTTTACCTATCAACTTCACCTACAGGAGTTAGTGAAAGGCGATCAGGTTGGTGTGGCAATCGAACCACATTTTCTCTTAGTGACATCATAATATTATACCGGCGGCGTGTGTTACTGACGTCTGCCGTGGTGAAAAAAACTACTAATTTCCAAAAATGGACTACAATAAAAAACATTTCTGCCACTTTCCCCCGTGGTTCTAACCGCTCATAAACTGAAATCACAAGGTTTGAATGGAACTCAAAGGAAAAGAGGCTGCCAGGCTATGAGGAACTAAAGTGACACTGAAAGGAATGGCTGCACACCTCAGCTTCCACTCAGAAATCTACATTATTCCAAAATAAGCATGATTTTATGACATTTTTGTAAGCATACAAATGTACCACTACACAAAGCTCCTAGGTGAATGAAATATGTTGAATAAAGTGGAATGTGGCTAAAAATGTCTCTGATTTTTTTTTTCAATGATGTGATAATATCTAATAATACATATCATATCATTAGAACCAACACACACATCAGTAAACACTGACATGTAGACTTTACTGTGTTTGTTTTACAACATCCAGAGCATTCATAGTTGGGATCTGGATTTTAGATTATTTAAAGTTGTTCAAGGCAGATTATTGCTTTGTTAAATTCCATGACCTGCTCCCTTTTTAATCATTGTGAGCTTCGTTGAACGCTCGGAAGAGTGGGTCCCTTCAAATGTTGTTGTTTTTTGCTTCATTGCTGCACATGACAGAAGTCAGAGGCTCAACAGGACCAAAATTTAGTAGAAAGAACCAAAAATAACCTAGGTTGCAAACTTTGCTTTTTAAACACTGCTGGAGGGAACTGCACCTGCATCATGTTGTTACTGCAATTAGGCAACATTATCACATATTTTATTTCATGTTGTCTTTGCCCTTCAGTCTGTTACATCATGGCCATGGCCCATGGCACCCATGTCCAGTATGAGCCGGTGGCAGAGATCGGCGGAGGTGCTTATGGGACTGTTTATAAAGCCCGGGACACGGAGAGCGGACAGTTCGTGGCTCTGAAGAGCGTCCGCGTCCAGACGGACCAAAACGGCCTGCCGAGCTCCACAGTTAGAGAGGTGGCTCTGCTGAGACGGCTAGAGCAGTTTGACCACCCCAATGTGGTGAGGTAAGCTTCCACACACACACACACAGAGCTGTGTTCTCTGTAGTCCTCTCTGCACACCTCTCACAGCAGCCATGTTGTTCTTGTTCATAACAGGCTAATGGACGTCTGTGCCACCCAGAGGTCAGACCAGGAGACCAAAGTCACGCTCGTGTTTGAGCATGTGGACCAAGACCTGAAGACGTACCTGGAGAGAGCTCCAGCTCCAGGTTTACCTCCTGCCCGCATCAAGGTGACAAGTGAAGAGATGACTGTTGAATACAAAATGTTTGTGTATATGAGAGGTATTAGTCAAATATACAGAAGAGGAACTGATTTGTTATTTATTCCAGTTTAAAACCCTCTTTAGGTGCTGTTGAAATGTTTGTGAATGGGAAGTATTTTATCTAAATATGTCTGTTTTTTTGTTGGGTTTTTTTTTGCAGGATTTAATGAAACAATTACTTTGTGGCCTTGCATTTCTTCACTCTAACCGTGTGATGCACAGAGACCTAAAACCAGAGAATATTCTGGTAACCAGTCAGGGGCAAGTCAAACTGGCTGACTTTGGCCTCGCAAAGATCTACAGCTGCCACATGGCCCTCACCCCTGTGGTAAGAAGCTCCAAAAAAATGCCGCACTTTGTATCTATTTGAATGACATTCAATGTTTGTAGGTTGTGTGAACTTTATTATCAGCGAAACATGCAGTGAAAACAGGGTACGATTTGAACGTCCCTTAGCTGTTCGATGTGTCTTTCGTATTAATATACAAAACACACAAACACAACCATCGCTGCTCTTCCACTGGCATCCAGCAGTTAATATTAACAGGTGTGTGTGTGTGTGTGTATAGATCTATTATTAGAAAGCACCAAAAGCATACAAAGAGCCTGAGAGACCATGTTTTTCATTTAAAACCAAGGATGTGGGCTTATTATAGGGACTTATCCTGCCGTAGGGCCACCTTGTTCTTTTTCTCTGCAGTGTTCATACTTGTGGTTTCCTGGTTTGGAAGATAGTTGGAAAAATTTGAATGTGGTTGAATACAATAACATCTCATAGTCGTTTGTGTTTCAGTAGTAGCACATAAATATTCTCATTTGATGGGACCTTTTCTGGGGTTTTGTGGGTTTTTCTCAGGCTACATTTAAACTGCAGGCAAACGTGGCCTATATCTGACTTTCTTTCCCCTTATGTGACTGATACCTGATTTTGTTTGTAATCCAGACCACTTTCAAATGCGATCCTAAGTGATACATGTCCAATGTTCTTTAAAGCAACACCAGTCTCAACATTCATGTCATGTTCCATCTTTGAAGCATCACAATTCTGTGCTGGAAGTAGTGAGACAAAACAATGGAGGAAAACGCCACATCCACACATAGTTATGTACAGAGGTAACAAACACTGCTTCATGAAAGGTCATCATTAAAATGTATGCTCTTTAAAAAAATTAAATAAAAATCACCTCTTTCCCTTTAACATTTCATCATATCTCTGTTGGCTCTGAGTGTACAATAAAATTAATACACACATGCTGACATATATAGCATGCTGTACTGGTTACTGTACAGAAATAGTACAGTAACCAGTGAACACAGTGTGCTGTGTGTGACATAATCTGTTCATTTTTAGAGCATAGACTCTACACACTGGAGCACACTGATTTAGGTTGCATTTAAATAACACAAACAATCTGGGCAGAAAAAACCCCAAACATTCAGTCTCCACAATTCAATTGAAAAAACAATTACAATTAAGCACAAAGACACTTTGTATCTGCAGTCTGCATCACTCGCATATAAATTCCCCTAAATCCTTCATTCTGGATTTTTTTGAAAGCAGTGTCACAGGTTTAAGAGACTTGAGCTGTTGTAACAGCTCCGTGAAGCAGCGTTAAATGTTACCTTTAGACTGTCAACGTGTTTATAGTCACAGTGTGAATGTCTTTATATTTAGCAACCTTCACGTGTTATTTCACTCTTATTAATGTTGTTACACTAAACACAAAGTGCAGCTCAACGTTCATTCACTCAGTAACTACAAATACCTCAAACTGAACTGAAACATTGGGTGAAGAACTTGATGTGTGGCTCACATAAGAAATAGTCCATCTGCCAAACAGTTAAGCTTTGGCTTAAGAAAAACCAAATCCTAAATGCAGACCTCAGGAAGAAGGGCAATTGGCTTATATGAAGAAAAAGGCTTACCAAAGATGAGCACCACTCAAGCAGAGCTTGAAGTTGAGCTAAAAACGCTAGACAAGTGAATGTGGCTCAAGGGAGAAAAAAACAGAGACATGATAAGAGAATGCAAAAAATGGAAACCCAAGCATGCAGGATTTCACCAATGGTTAGCACTTGTGGTTTAAAACAATCTGCTGAGGTGTGACAAACGGTTAAATACTGTAACCTGTGGAGATGCAATCATTGCTTATAACCAGCACGTGGTTGATGACAGATGCAGAGAGGAAACCGGGTTGGACACACCCAGTTTCTTCCAGTAACAGACAGAAGAGCACAAGACCAACACCAAGAAAAGCAATGTTATACAGTTTTTCATTTTGAGGTACAATAAAGTTTTTTTTTTTTTAAATATCTGGACTGTATGCTTCTGTTTCCCAGGTTGTGACTTTGTGGTATCGACCTCCTGAAGTTCTGCTGCAGTCCAGTTATGCCACTCCTGTGGACATCTGGAGCACCGGCTGCATCTTCGCCGAGATGTTCAGACGCAAGTGAGTGAGGAGATTCTTTTTTCCCACTCTTAAAAGCATGACATCCTATAACTGCACATAAATCAGACGTAGGGTATTTCAACAAGTCGATGAGGTGCTTAAACATTGTCATAAAAATGTTAGTAGGCTTACAGAACTGAAGGGGAAAAAAATCAAATATCAGATGGCGAGCACGTTGATTGATTGATTGACTTTTTTTTATTTTGCTCCACATTAGAAAAAGATATAAAGACAATACTTCTTTGAAAAGTTGTCACATCAAGTACAACTTCTGGCCTATCCAAGTTCATCAGTGCATTTTAAAATCACAAATATGTTATGCATGAACACTAATGAAAAATAAAAACAGGACAAATGTATTTGCATGAAAGTTACAGTGCTGGTGCATGTATTGTCTGTTTTGGGGTTAATGGAGGCCAAAAACAGTCTGGGGTAAAATCAGTCCGTGTGTTTTTGATTTTGATTGTCTTGAAGCTTCTGCCAGTACAAACATGAGGTAATGGAGTTGTGTGGTGTCCTTGAGGATGCAGTGAGAATATTATTGTATATAATCCGTGAAGCTGATGATGCGCTGCGCCGCCTTCATCAGCCAACGTGCAGCTGGCCCACCAGACTGTGATGCCGTTGGTCCAGATGGACTCTGTGGTGCTTCTTGTAGAAGTGAAGGATTTTTGTTGGTCCATGTTAACTGTTTCATCAGTGTAACTCCAGTAATTTCTGGTTTTTCCTTCACCTCATGAAAATGGAGAGAGATGCATGTGATATCTCTGCTCGTTGTTCAGTATTATTGTGAAATCCTCTTGTTGTTGTTGTATCTGTAGTCACAGTCTGACTCTGCTGCTGATCATCAGTTACTCATCTTGGCTCAGAGCGGTCTGCTCCACTTTTAGACTCTTCTCTTATCGGCTGTAACAGGTTCACTCATTACTGAGTGATGTCCTGATTTTATCTCAAACACTTTCCCGTCTCAAAACAAGTACCAGTTCAGAGCATTTAATGGATCACAGGTTATCGATGTCATCTTGACCTGATCATCAATTTTATGGTGATTTTGCTCTGGGTATGAAACTTCCTACTGAGGTCGACTCACAACCAAGCAGCGTCCACATCCACATTGAAACTAAAAACGTCTACTGCACTAGAAACATAACTGATGCCATTTCAATAACCATAGTAACAATTTTGGAGTTGTGATAATAGAAATCAATAAATATCAATAACTTCTTTGACAAGTTTCAAGTCTTGCAGGTTGTTCACAGTGCACCTCGGGTACAGTGCAGTTCATCTCTGTGAGCCACAAAATAGCTCCATCTTGTGGTGAATGTGATGCCTTGCTTTGAAAAATCAGTCACTAAACATTAGCTAAATGGTGTCAAAATACAGATGAAAACAAGACTGATAAAACAACATTTTAGTTATTTGCTCCAAAAACAAAAACCTTGCCGTCCCTGTCATATAATCCAACCTAATTAGAAAATACATAAAGCTGAAAATTAAACAAACTTGAGATTTTGTATTTAATTTTTCTTCACTTTGGTTGTTAGCATAGTGATAATGGTTATCAGTCTGGAGATTATTGTAGGTATCCATGTTTTCCACATGGGTTTTCTTCTGAACTTGACTGTGAGGTTATCTGTCTCAGTACCCTGCCGTTACCCATGGTCAGCTGATCCTATTATAACAGTTATTATGATTATTATTTCTTTGTCTTTTACATACAAAGATTACAATATGGGTTGAATAAGAAGAAAAACAACATGTGACATTTTAAAAGAAAAATTAAATGCAACAAGATGCCACAGCTAACAGTGATGAAGTGTTTTCATTGACTCTGCTACCCTAAAAGAACATGTGATGATAATAACCACCTGCAGTCAGTTTCATCCTGCTAACCAAACATTTGAACTCTGTTTATCAGACCTTTGTTCTGTGGAGAATCAGAAATGGACCAGCTTGGGAAAATCTTTGAGTGAGTACAAATGCACTTCTCCATCTTATTTGTCAAACTGTGATTACCCTGAGCTGATATTTGAAGTTCCCTCAATACGACATGTCTTTCAGAGTTGTTGGCTTGCCGCCAGAAGAAGAGTGGCCGACTGATGTTACATTATCAAGAAAAAACTTCCCCCCTTCCATGGCTCGCCCAATCACGGACTTTGTTCCCGAGATAAATGAGCAAGGGGCGCAACTATTGCTGGTACAACTCCTGTATTAATTATTGAAGTGGCTGTCTATCCTTGCCTGCTATTTGATTCATGTCTCAGCTACATGCAGAGTTAAAACTTGGGCATTAACGAAAAAGTCAATCTCACAAGAAAGGATTTTATTTGCTCGTAACAGAAGTTTTTGCTTGCAGCAGCAGAATTGAAGAATTATTGTGAGCAATGTTGCTTATCTGAATACAGAAGAAGAGACACCAAATGTATTTTACAATTAAAAACATATGTCTCTCAATAGAAAGAGTTGATCAAATGGAAAATATGTGACTAAACTACACCTTTACAAGTCAACGACACATTGTAATCAATGTTTCCAAATAACGTTGAAAATAAAGATGCAAAAAAACCACTATAGTCATGACTTATTTAGATAAATAAAATAACATATAGTCAATCCATATCAAATGAAATTTAACGATTTATAGTAGTTCATGTTTCTGACTGATTTTCTTACATTTGGATATTTTGAAATAACCCAACATCTACCTCGTGTGTGTGCTGGTTGCTTGGCAACTGGACCAGACCACCGTTTGGTACATAAACCCCCCAAACTCAGAACACTTTTTTTTTTTTTTTTTTTTTACATTTTGCTACAAACAATATAAAAAA
>OMNM01003356.1:9384-45015 GCA_900302745.1 Parablennius parvicornis | reverse complement strand
ACTATAAAGCTATATTTATTAAGCTGATCTCCCTCATTTTGTGGAGACACCATGGAAACATGGAAACGCTTTATTCAACCTTCATCATTCACACTTGAATTTTCTTCTGGAAATACAAACCTCTAGTTTTTATTCTGACTTCTTTGCCACAGCGCCACATCTCCAGCAATCTTTAACCCATTTGAACCGTTCGAATATCGAAATATACAGCTTGTTCATGATATGTGATTAAAGCAGAGGTGCCTCTCCCATCTGCCTTGTATGGGACTTGTTTTTCATAGTTTTTTGTAATTTATTCGCAAATAATTAAAGACATAACAAACACACAGCATCACACAACAAACAAGCAGTGAAAGAAAACAAGTGGTTCTTCATTCTGGTTAGACAGTTTAACGACAGGAGAAAGGTCTATTATATTGTTTAAGCAATATTTAAATCAAATGCGCTATTTTTTTCTTTGAATTATCGCTCAGTTGCCAAGCTTGTTTTTTTAATCAAACCTGGTCTTGGGGATATCTGCAGTTTTCTTTCTTATTCTTCCTCGACTCGGTAATTATTCAGCCTCCTTCCCTAAAAACATTGATATTTTTCTCCATTTAATAGCTGCCTGTTGTTTAGCTATTATATTTCCTTTATCAGTCATCAAGACTGGTCCATCCTGTGCATCCTCACTTTCCCACTGAAAGGAGACGCACAGTGAGGCAGGGAGGGAAAGCAGGAGCTGCCCACATTGAGAGCAGAGAGAAAGAGCTGGAGACGAAGCAGATCACTGACAGGAGCAGAGCTCAGGTTTGTTTTTTGTTTTTTTATCTTCCCCTGCCTCCTCCTCCTCTTTTGTTGTGCCGACACACAAAAATCTGACGAACGTGCACAAGGACCACCGGTGCCTCAAAGAGAGCCGCTCGTTCCCAGTGTGTCTGTGGGAGCTGCATCCAGTGTGGAAGGTTGTGCAGCAGGCTATCGGCGGGCTAGCGGGGAGCTGCAAGGCTCTGTGGCTGAGAGAAGAGGAGGAAGGAAGAAAAAAAAGGAGGAGGGGCTGTGGTGAGCTGGTGGGCTTCCTCTGCCTCACAGACACATTTTATTGACTTGCTAATTGGATGAGGCACTCGGAGGAGAGGATGCAGTGACCGAGAGGAGCTGCTCTCTAGAGGAGGGATACAGGCACCAGAAAGCGTTGCTTGGCTTGCGTAAATGTGGCCACTTTATCTGTATCCTGAATTTTTTTTTTCCCGAGACATAACAACAGATGTTTTTCAGCATCTCCCAATGACCCTCACAGCGTGCATACATAATTTTATGCATGACATTGTCGAATGGAGGCTCCAGCTGCCAGACGCTTCGTGACAAGTAAATGATTTGGATTTTGATGTTTTTTTTCACGCCAGTCCTTTTCACCCGTTTTTTATCTCGGACTCATCAGCTGGAGCCCTTTTTGTCAGCCTTGTTTGATGTGCCATTTGATATGAATGGTAATCTGACGGCAGGATAAATCAAATCAAACGCACACGGAGCTGTGGATGGATTTTTTTTTTTTCAGAAGAAGATGAAGGTATGGTTTGAGCAAAAGCCAAGACACATACTGTAGTAAGGTGGCATTATCCAGCCAGGATTTATTTGTTATCCTAGTCAAGAAATGGATCAAGTGAATGTATTGACTGTTGCATAATTCTCGGCTGAAATCTCAGGCTAAGACATCTACTCTCATATTAGTGTGTGTGTGTATGTGTGTGTCTACCTGTCACATTTGTACAGAATAGATGAGTTTCGGAAGGAAAGTGAAGCAGAGAGATGGAAGGATTATGAATGAATCGGTGGTGGAGACCAGTAGTAGCAGTGTACATTGAAGAGGATTAATGGAGGCATTCCAAAAAAACCAAAAAAAAAAACAGTCTAGACTTGTTTCACCACTGGGTCAGCTCACTGAATAAAATTCAGAAATATTAAATTCACACCCATGCTTGATTTTTATGACGGACTCATATTTGTTAGGATTTCAGAAGCCAGCTGGGCTTCCTGTCAAGCCCGTCAACCTGGTAGCAGCAGGTAACATGCGTTTATCCAGTCTCTGTGTTTGATTCTGATCTCAGTTGTTATTTCTTCTCCTTTGCTTCAGTTTGCCTTGAATGAGATGTGCAGGTCTGGTGAGGTCAGAGAGCAGGTGCCACTCCGCTGAGGTCCGCCGTCCCAATGAGCAAAGTGGCCAACCCACAGAAACGCACCACCTACCTCATTTCCCTCACTCTGGTGAAGGTTGAGGCTGTGCCAGAGGATGTAGCCGAGAACCAGACGGAGGCTCTTCCAGAGGGGGAAGGGAGCCCTGAGAAGCAGCAGGAGAAGGAGGAGCCTCACTTTACCCCCGAAAAGGAGGAAGGACCTGTGTGTGTAGAAGGGGTGGAAAAAGAGAACCCACAAGTGGAAGAGGAAGTGGAACAGGTGCAGATCAAGTATGGCAGCCCTAGTGAAAACAGAGGGAAGCCTGAGAGGAGGGAAACATACCAAAAAGACATTATACCTGGTGGAAAAAGCAAAGACGCTTCTTTTGTACAGGCGCCGCTTAGGCAAATGGTCAAAGTGTATGGAGGACCGACCTCCGAGGGGACTGTGCGCAGAGAGGGCCCTCGCTCGGAGGCCTCGCGCCCCAAGACGGAGCTCTACCGGGAGCCGCCTGTGCTCTTCCTGAAGGGCGAAAACGGAGCTGATTTGAACAGTCGTTCACGGTGCAGCCTCCCATTTTCTGTCCCATCGCAGATGAGCCAGCGCCCTGAAGTCCTGATGAGATCTCATGCAGGAGCCAATGCTGCATGCTGGAGGGAGCTTAGAGAGGCCAGTGCCAGCTTGTATCACTCAGCTAAGACTCTGGATCGAAGGGATAACCGTCTCGGGGACCAGTCCCCCTTAATGGCAGCTACAACTCTGGGGCCTTACAGAGCGTCCTGGGCCGACAGTGACGGCAGAGGCACACTGATTCGGCCCGGACCTCCCATGAGCGGAGGGTTTTCAGGCATAATGAGCCGGGAAAGCCCTCAGGGGGAGAGATTTAAGACCGTCTCTGTTTCCTTACCTGCCCCGCCTGTCACTGATGCGTCCAGGCCTCAGAGAAAAGGTACGAGTCGTACCCTGGACAATAGCGACCTGCATTGCCTCTCTGAGGACCTGAAGAAAGGGAAAGAGGGTCAAGGAGGAACAATACAGCGAGCTCCTCCCAGAGACCGCAAGATGCTCAAGTTCATAAGTGGAATTTTTACCAAAAGTACGCCTGTGCCCCCCAGTGTCAACACTCCACCTCACCTCTATCCAGCTGTGGAGCGTGGTTCGAGTGAAGAGGAAGGTAAGGCCACCTGAAACACCCGGCATCCTGCGCTCAAAACTTTTACGGTTGAACTTACACATTTCCCATCTTGCACATTTCATGACAGCAATATTGAATCATGCCCGCCGTTCTTATCACAGAATTTCATGCATCCTTACTCTTCTCCTGCAGAGACAATTTAGACACGCTCTTAAATCCCAGTGAGCTGCACATACGTCACAAAATAAAGCAGACTAACTGCATCTGATTGAAAACTAGTTTCCATTACAAAAGCAGCAGAATTTATTGGGAAATCTGTTGTTATGCTTCACCAGTCAGTGCTCCCTTGGGTTCTTAAATTAAGCATTTAAGATCATTTTGTCCAATGTAATTAAAAAGGATCACACATTTATTCCTGTTTACATTACCCCTTCTGGAGTTGTGTGGACCTGAACCAAAAAAAATAACCAAGCCCTACTTATTCCCAGAAATGGTTTAATGCTCTGATAATGTATTAATTTACTTGAACATTTCATTTGTTTTGGGTCATTTTCATAAATTACACACGTTTGAGATATTCAATTAAAGACAAGAAGAAATATATTAACCTCTCAAAGAAAAAAAGAGTTTTTTCACATCAGCTGTAATGTGAGAATAATTGTTCTTCTGTGTGGTTTGTGCAAACGTTAAGCTGGACTCATGGTGAGAAATAAATGGCATCTATATGACATTAGTTAATAAAGAGTCACAAAGGTAGAAAATCATTGGATGAAGCAGTGCTACTTTTACATTATTCTCCCGGGTTCTCAGTGCATCTGAAGCAACAGTTGTGAAGGCTTAATAATAACAACAACAATAACCCAGTGTGTTCTGAGGGTGCAGCAACAATCAGATCTGATGAAATGCTGCCTCTTGAAGGAGGAAGACAGATTTGAGGAGAAAGAACTTTCTTCGATGCTCTTCCATCCGGAGCTGCAGAAATACAAAACAAAACAAGACATGTCTGATTAGCATAAGTTTGATTTATTTTTTGGGGGTTAAGTTACATTTCTATTAGAAAATATCCCTAATTTATTGCACAAATCAGTCAAATTTAGAAGTTAAAAAGAGATGAAAATAATTGCTGGTGGCAAAAAAATAAATAAAACTTGAAGAATTCAGACGATCAATCATCACTTGAAAGTTTATTTATAACTACAAATATCAAACAATCTCTGTTTCATGCCTATCAGTTGTTTTTCTACATGTTAATAAACCAAGTTGGAGTATTTTTTACTGACTAAATATGAAACAATTTGAAGATAAAACCACTGGAAGCAACATTTTCTCTACTTCTTGAATTTGTATATCTAATGTGCAAAACTGAATAATTTAAACTGTATTTAGATGATAAATTAATGTATTTGATGAAGCCAGAAAGAGAGTTTGTTCAATACCAGATTGAAAACTGATTTCTTCTAACCAGCCAAAAAACATTAATAAATGGATGAAAAATATAGCCAAAATACCATCATGAGAGGTCAGTTGTGATCAGATATTTCACAGTTTTCATTGAGGACAATGTTTTCAAATCTAGAACAAATTGTTCTTCATCATGAGGCCATGCTAAAGCTTCACTGCAGAGTACAACAGGGATGCTGCTGTGTGAAAAGGCGGTGATCTCTCTGTTCTTTCACCAACACGCTCGATGATTTTGGATCGCTGTTTGGAGGAATTCCCCAAACTGTCACACTACAACAAACATAAATGAGCTGGGTCTTGTCAAGAGCTACTTCATGACAATTTCAGGCTCCTTTTCTTTGGAATAAAGGAGATGATACAACTTTCTCAAATTTTAATCGTCATTTTATTCTAAAGAAAATCATCTTTGACACACAGTGTAGGATTGCAGTAAGCTCTGAATAATTTGTCAGGAGTAAGTGGGACATGAATAATTAAGGTTGGGGATACACAGAGCTGTGTTCATCGGCGGAGTGAAGGGAGCGGGAACCTGCTACTTCCTGCTCTGTGCATAGAGTTAATCAGCCTTCAAATGGAGCCTATTCATTTGTCAGTGTTATATTGTGTTTAAGTGTTTGCGAGCGGCATATTTAACAGAGCCTGCAATTACTGCTTCTATTGCTGGCTTTCTGATGATGGAGAAGCATTGATGATCAAATTTGTCCCTGAAAATATTGATAAGCAGCGACAAAATGTCGCAAACACACGGCGGCGGTTTTTGAGTGTCATGTTTGCACAGGTGGACATCGTGTGTTGGTGCCTCTCTCACACGTCGCTGTATCCATGAGAGACCATTTATTGTATAGAGACCTGGGCTGGAGGCTTCTGGAAAATGGAGTTGCCATGGCAACAGCAAGCCGTGAGAGATGCTATTTGGTCTGCGGTGTGACGCTTTTGATGGAGGGGAGAGTGTGGGCGTGGGGATTGCCCAAAGATGGGTTTGAGGGAGAGTTGAGGGGGTTTAAAGTTAGAATCTGCATCCCCGGAGACCCGGGTCGACACCACTTTGGCTCCGCCTGGTGCAGCATGACCTGACAGCTTCTGCGTGTGTGTGTGTGTGTGTGTGTGTGTGTGTGTGTGTGTGTGTGTGTGTGATTGTGTTTGTGCGTGTGTGCGAGCGGCAACAGTATCTGTGTCACTATCTCTCTAGTGATACGATCTCTATGCCCATGTACATCTGTACACACTCACTCAAGAGTGTGTATGTGTGGGTCGGTTTCAATTTATTCACATGCTTGTTAATGGGGAACATAAACTAAAAACAATTAAAAACAATTTTGATAATTGTAGATTGTCAAATGCTGTAAATTATTTCTTTAAAAAAATCAGTTTGGGTTTTTTGGTTTAAAATGAGTCACATTACCATTTTCTCTACAGTGTTGACTATATCTGTCTTCTTCCCCCCGCTTCACTCTACTGACCCTTAAAAAAGCTGAAACCAGTGGAGGCTATTTCATCATATTTTACTGACTGCAAGAAATCATTACTGCTGAATCTGACAGTAAATGACATGATGTGATTTATATATTTTTTTGTCAAGTTTGGGAAAAAAAAACACCTCAGTTGAATTCACTGTAGAATAGCAGTAGTAATAATAATGAGAAGAATAACAACACATTTTAACAGTTCTCTTACTAATGTAACTCCCATGCTAGAAATCTAACCAACCCTGCTATCTCTAACACTGTTAAAGTGATTTATGCTCTCTGCAAAACCATGTTTAAGTTCATTAGCATCAAACCCGATGAGGTAGCTGCTCCTTACACTGAGAACTGCAACAACGCACTGAAACAGACGTTATGATCATGCTTTCCCAACGAAGTTAAAATATACAGCCACAGTCACGCTGCCATTTATCATCATGACACTTAACATTAGAACATTTTTCTTCATACAGGCTCTGCCAGGTGTTTGTCCAAACTCAGACAGTTAACAGAAATACTTTTTTTTCTCATTAACCATTACATAAATTGTAATTGAATGAAGAAAAAAAATATTTTGCTAAATCTTTTTTTTTTTTTACCAGGAGCTCCTTTACACATGAAATGTTGCACCTTTCTTTGTTCAAATGGAAGCACTTTTCTGTACTGAGCTGTTAGCTAATAGGCACTTAGCTACAGTAAGCCTTGGCTGTAATTTAAAGGCTATAAAGAAGTGACAGAAGACTTAGTATGCAAGGATCTGCAAGGCTGACATCTGCCTTGACTTAAAAAAAAAATCTGCTGTTCTCTAACAAGATGAGTCACTTCAATTAATGTCTATCATTTCTCAAAGAGCCATTTCTTGTCTATCTGATACAAATAATGTTGTGCATTACGTGGTCCAAACCTCACTGTGGATACTTCACATCTTATCTTCATCAATTCCCTTGGTTTTAGTTGCAGCCCTGAAGATTTAAGTTGAGTTTTTTTTGTTTTTGTTTGTTTTTTACAATAATAATTACCGGTTCCGTAACTCAGCTGGTCCCTTGTGCCGTTTTCCTGTTTAAAGGATTATTGCAGAAGCTATAAAATCTGGTGATATATACCGGTGCACTGGAGCCATTCAAACGATGACACGTAATTCCACAAAATTTATCCAGAACTGGTTTATAGACAGGTATGATCCCAGCTTCCCTACTCCCTTTAAAACCCATTTTTTTTAAATTTCAGATTACTTGACATTCTGATGCAAATTGTCATCTTTCAGAAGTCTCTTGAAGCAGATTTCATCTTCATGATACTGCAGAGCACCCAGTGGCATATTCTGTCTTGTTCCAGTTGACACCAACTTCTATAAAATTCATGAAATGAGGGAACCTGCACAGGGAACGAAATGAATCATCTCAGCACAGCTGGCTGAATCCATCTTTTTTCTTTTTCCCTCCTTTTGCTTCCAGTCTTCAAGGCTGAATTAAAATTAAGATAAGCGAGATGGATTTTCACAGGGAAACCACAATGAGGGGCAAAAAGAAGTGACGTGCTTAACAATGTTAGGGTAAACTAAATATATCTAGCACACTCACTAACTCATGTAGACTTGCACATTTGTACACTTGATTTAATTTTTTTTTTTGGATGCTGACGCCCGAGGAGCTGCAGTCTCTCCGAGTCTTGGACATACTGACTCTCCATAGTCAAGCCAAACATGGATGACATGCAGCAAAACCTCTTTTAGACATTTAGGACCAAGTGTTTTCTTTTCAACATGGCCACCATTGCACAAGAAGTTACCTCTTTGTCAGATTTGTGCTTCTCTTCCCAGCTTGGCCGAGTGCTGAAGTCCTCTATTTGGCACAATTTAAGATTTTAAGATCCATTTTCTATTCAAGATGGCATCGCAGAAAGCTAGGCCTTCTAGCGTATATTCATCTTTGGACTTCGGGAATAAGCAGGAGTATCCACAGGCACAGGGGGAACATGTGAACATCACCGAAAGGCACCAGATCAAAAGTGGACCTGGGTCTTTGTGATTGTATGAACCAATTCAAACAGAAGCCCACATGCCACTCATAACGTTAACCTCCTGGGTAAGGTTAAGAAAGGTTTATGTTTTTCATTTCACTTGAGGTAAGATGTCTTTCTTTCTCATTTTCAGCACGACAGACATTTTATATGACATTTCCTTTCATAATTGTTAAACCGTCAGATCAGCTGTGTGTTCCAGTACTAAAAGGGACAGCTTTCCAAATCTCATCCATAACGACCATACCGTGTTTCCCACATTGCTCTGATTAAACCATGTTGCTCCATTTATAGGCCTGTCAAATGTTTGACAGTTCTGCCAGAAGGTCCAATCCAGCCCTCAGGATGACTTGCCAAGTTTGAAAATGACAAAAAACAAGGCTAATCTTTCAAGCAAAGTAACTGCTGTTTTATTTGTAATTGCTGGGGATCCACTGTGTTGAGGAATCACTGCAGCACCGAGGCCTGAGCTGAGAGTCCAGTGGTGCTGCAGTGAAAACTGGCTACATTACTGTTGTTAGTACGGTGCCATCGACATCGACGCGTCTGAAGGCTGTCAGAAAATATTTGCCTTGAAAAACAACAGGCTTCAGCCTTCATTAGTATGAAAAGAAAAAAATATGATCCACAGGATTTCAGATCAGCGGGTTTGCCAAATAAAGCTCAAAGTCTGGTCATTTATATCAATGAAAGGATGAGCGTTGAGTGGAGGACATCTTTGTGCATTTCATTGTACTTTACAACAGTATGTATGGAAAAAAATTCCATATGGTTAAAATAAAATTTTTCTCTAGTCTTTTCAACTTGTTTTGTGAAAAGATGTTTAATTGGATTCGTACTGTCTATATTATTTTTTTTACTTTTCATCAGTAAACACAGTGTCCTCTCCTATGTTTCCCTTCATGCTCGTCTTCAGCTGGATGCACCAGCAGTCAAGAATGGACCATGAGCCAACCGGTCCAGGAGCTTCACCTGGTAAGAACTCTGACAAACTGCAACTTTTTTTTAATCCAGTTGTTACCTTTATTTAATCCAGAAATCCCAGATTACAAATTACTTCGACATGGGAGGCCTAGTCCAGGGAGCAACCTTACGAAACCAAGACCTTATTGAATTTGGTGGCTAATACAAAAATTAACAAGAAAACTAAACAAAAAGACAAGGACAGTGGAGACTTTACTCCTGTAGGTATTCTTTATGATGCTCTTAAACCCAATTAATGAATTGGAATGTTTGATCTTTTAAAGATTATTTCAACACCACAGAGCATGATATGAGAATGCAGTGGGTTTTAGTTTTGTTTTTTGTCAAAATCCAAAGAAGATTCTAAACCACGCAGAGGTATGTTGATGGTAACTACTAGAACTGAAAACAGTGTTTTATGTATGAACATGTTGTGTCATTGTCTTAGAAGTTTTTGTGATTTCAAGCAAACCAAATCACTGTCAATCTGGTTGTGAGTAAGAGACATTCAAATATGGAACATTGAGAAGCATGACTCATCGAATCTCGTCACTCTTTAAGTGGATAAAGCTGCATGTTTCTATAGTTTAGCACCATAATTACATGTGAGTAGAATTTGTTACTAAATGTGAATCTCCTTCTGTCTGTTTCTATGATTCAGGGTGTTTTGGGAGGTCTGTGCAGTGGAAAGTCTGCTCTGGTTCACAGACACTTGACAGGAAGTTATCTGCCACTGGAAAATGCAGAAGGTTAGTTTACCTCCTCTTCATCAACAGCCCTCATGCATGTTGCTCGGTTGGTTGTCGTTGCCAAGGAAACAGTAAACATTTATTACAACATTTGGATGAATGTGAATTATATAATGTCGTCTTCATCCAGATGATTCAGGATCTTTCCTTCAACTACTCAAATAATAATTTTTTCCTGTTCAATATGTTTGCTGATGGTTCATTCATGAGTAACTGTGCACTGTGTGCACTGCTATTATATATGTATTTACGGTCAATCATGACTAGTATGGGTTATATTCAGAGATTATTTCAAAGAGTCTGGAATATCTTTTAAAAAATGACATGAAATTTCTGTGTATATTAGCAGATGAAAGTTATTTAGTATTTAAGAGGGTCTAATTCGCACTAGTGGGCAGAAATGGATCACAGAAGCAGTGATATTTTAAATCAACTAGAATTTAATTAAATGTGAGGTCTTAGTGTAATTCCATGGAAATCTTTTGGACCAATTGTCCATTCTCTGAGCTTTAGTGAATCCAGCTTTGGTTTTATTTGGTGTCTGATTTAAATTAATATCTGTGTGTTCTCTGTTACTCCTTCCCAGGACGCCAGTACATTAAGGACGTCCTGGTTGATGGACAGAGCCACCTGTTGTTAATCAGAGAGGAAACCGAACCCCCAGGAGCTCAGGTGGGTTTCCTTTCAGCTTTTAGTTGAGCAATGTGGACCATCAGCCTGTTGTGTACTTCAATAGCTTGGTCTTCCTCCTCTTCCTTAGTTTGCAGGTTGGGTGGATGCTGTTATTCTGGTCTTCAGTTTGGAAAATGAGTCCAGCTTCCAAGAAGTTTACAAAATGTACCACCAGCTCGCACTCCACAGGCCCATCACTGAGATCCCGTTCGTCGTGGTCGGCACTCAGGGTAACAGTCTTGCACTCAGCGTGCGTTTCCGGGTAAATGTTTGCCGAGTCAAACTCCTGGTGTATTTGTGCTGTTTGTGTTTTCTCAGATAAGATCAGCAGCACCAACCCCAGAGTAATAGATGATGCCAGGGCCAGACAGCTCTGCTCAGACGTGCGACGGTGCACTTACTACGAGACCTGTGCAACGTACGGCCTCAATGTAAACAGGGTCTTCACTGACGGTATGTCTCCTTTTAGGATTGAATTGACAGAATTGTTCAAAATGGAAACCTAAATATTTGTACAGACTCTTAAATATATTCACATTTAACATACAACAACTACCTGGGAGTTCATTAATTCTTACTTTGAACACATTTAATGCACTCTTAAAATCCAGCAGATCCATAAATGTCAGAGTATTTGCCATTAAAAACAGTGAGTTAGTGTTCCCATCCCAAAACATTGTAAATGCTCCAAATTATTTTAAGGATTAATGCTTGCTGCATGTTGCTTTCATAAGTGTTGTCCCAAACTTCCACACACAACAAATATGGTTAAGAAATAAGAAGAATGAGATTTTTATTTTTTTTCCCCCAAGAATTGCAACACTATTTATTCATTTGTTCTTGTGTAACTGTGCTGACATTTCCAGCAGATGCTACCATCTTTGAACCCCCTAAAATTAATTACTACCCATTTCATTGACATGGTCAATTATTAGCTTCATATTTGTTTATCAACGTTCTAGAGAAATATGAAGAAGTTTTGTTAAAATGGAACGTTAACATATTTATATCAAACCATTATTTTACCATCAAGAAATAAAATTATAATCATTTGTACTTTCCTGAATCTATACATTTACCATTTATACACAAAATATACAGTCATGGTTCTAACACAGATCACTGTGGGACGCCAATATTTATGTAACAGAATGCTGACTTGCAATTCTGTGTTTGTCCTTTGTTGGGTTTTTTTAAGGAACATTTCCCAACTCCTCATATTCTAGTTCTTTCTATTCAATAAAGTGTCAAGGCTCAAAGTGGCAAATGCAACTGAGGATGTAAATATGTGGATTTTAGTCTTTTCTTTTATCTCTAAATCTTTGTGTTTTATTTCACAGCTGCTCAGAAGATTATGGCAGCCAAGAAACAAGCTGCTCTTTTGGCGACCTGTAAATCACTCCCCAACTCCCCCAGTCACTCCGGGGGCTCCACACCAGTGTCAGGCATCTTTCCAGGACAGGTGAGGCTCTAACAGTCTCAGTGGAAGTGGCATTACTGTTTCTCCCGGCGTAATAAGTGTTTCAGATTAACTCTGGCTTTTTTAAAAGGCAGTGCATGTGCATTGTGTCACTTTGGCTTATCTACTCTTCCTTATCATTTCATCTCTCCTCCCTTTTTCACCGCTGTGGCTCTTTTCTCTCATCAGGCGAGCAACGGGGGTCAGAGCAGTGATTACTCCTCATCACTTCCCTCCACTCCCGTCATTAGTCACAAAGAGATCGGCAGAACAGCCAGAGGAGAGAAACAGGACAGCGGTACACCTGGGTCGGTTCGCAGCGTCCGACGACGCACCTCAAGATTTGCGGTAATTACTACACTGTGCAATGTTTAACTTTACCTCCTCACCCTTTATGCTTATACTGGTCTTCTATTTTTATTTATTTATTTATTTATTTTTAAAACAGAATGTCAAATGTTAAATTTGACACCGTGAAAACTTTGGCATAGACAATGATATCATGATGCCACTTTGTTTTAATATCATTTACTTTTTTAATACTTTTTTTGAGTTTTGCTTTACTGTGTCTATTTTCTTGACTGCATTTTCATCTCAATATACAGAACATTTTCCTCAGATTTTGTGTTTAAGTTTATGTAACCTAACTCCAATACTCAATACTCATTATATAACTTTGAAAAAGTTAGTGTTTCATATTTTATAGACTTGCATATTTTCCATTAGTTGTCTTCTATTCATAGCATATAACATAGTAGTTGTCTGCTTTGTCTGTTGCTATATTGAGTGTGGGTTAACAGAAACAGTACAGCTGTGGACCAAGGACCAAAACAATGAGTTATAATAAGGATTTTGCCACATGTCAGTGATTATGTTTAAAGCTGCATTTATTGCCCCGATACACTCATCACACTCTTTTCTTTCCTGTAGGGTCGGAGAGGCAGCGACTCAAACAGAAGAAGTGCAGACTACAAGGGTGATTTGGGCAGTGGACGCTCCATCCCCATTAAACAGGTAGGACGGAGATTCTACCGGATGCAAAAACAAACATGATATATTTGGAGACCCTCGACAGAAGGCTTGTCACCAGCAGTCTCTTAAATTGCATAAAGCCACTTTCATCTTGAGGAGTGATGAAGAGACGTTATCTCCCATATTGGTCTGATGAATAGATGGTGGGTGTTTTTGGCAGCCAGGAGTCATTGCACGACTGAAATGTGTGAAATGAACACACCAGACATTAGCAATAAATTCTCCCTCTTGGGTTTTGTCACCTCCGCCAGGGCTTCTTACTGAAGCGCAGTGGCAACTCGCTCAACAAAGAGTGGAAGAAGAAGTATGTCACGCTGTCCAACGATGGCATACTGTCCTATCACTCCAGTGTCAATGTGAGTCAACGTGTGAACACGGCAATGCAAAGCATTATGCTGCTCAAAGCACAACTGACGGCTGATGTTGAATGGTAAGGACCGATGTTGTTTTCTCTGCAGGATTACATGCTGAACACACCAGGGAAGGAGATGGACCTGCTGCGAGTGACGGTGAAGGTGCCGGGGAAACGACCACCTCGTGCTGTACCCACCTGCGGACCTCCAGCTGGACTCAACGGGCGGGTCAAAGACGCGCCAGGATCCGAGGGTTAGGGCTAAAAAAAATCTAGTTTTCTGCTTTCAAACCTTGAAACAGGCAAACGCTATAAATATCACACACACAAAAAATAAGAATAATAAGAGAGCACTGTTTTTTATCTTTAGTTAAAAAAAGCTTCTGAAGTCGAAATGTCATTGTACCAACGTGTGTACCTGTGAAGTGGCTGTCGTTGCTTCAGCTGCTTCAATTTTGCACAGCGATAACAGTTGGTGGCTGCTCTCTCATCTTGTAGTAAAATCCTGATTTGAAACCTTCTTCTTATAATCTGAGATGCCGAGGTAGCTGTGAATAAGATGAAGTAAAAAAAAAAATCCTCCGGCCTGTTTTTAAAGGTAAAAAAACAATCATTTGGAAGTTTGTTTTCTCTTTGTTGGATTTAAAGACTGTTTTGAAGGTAGAAGTGAAGCCTGTGTGTGTTCAAGGAGAAGAGAACTGCAGTGTAATACATACTATATTTTGTTTTTCATTCTTTCTTTACTAAATATTCAACATTTCCCAAATATCCCTCCAGACATGTTTTGGTGGATGGAAATGGTCTTAAAATCAGTGAAGTTTACTTTATGCTACTCATTAAAATTCACAAAATGTGCAATAATATTTCATTTCTAAAGATTAACTACTGCACACATGTCATTTCAAAGTCATGTACATTTGAGTTGGATGAGGAAATGGTTAAATTGTATGTGCTTCCACAAATCATGCTTGAAGGCAGACATTCACTGAGCCCATGCAAACTATTGTCTCTGTACAGTATCCTTATGTGTATCAAAATGCACCAATGACATTGTTTGTCATCATAATTTTCTTAGTTCGTTTGAACTGAGACTATAATGCCCTTTCTCTTATGAAGTGATATAACACTGCAACTCAATATCATCCGTTTAATAGTTCTACACATTTCATTTGTGGGTGTGTGTCATTTTATAATACTTCAAACTTAATTTTTCACGTGGCACTTATTCATGTATTTATTGTTAATCGTGCAAAGTAATGCTCAATTACTTGTGGTTTATCTTTCTAGTTCCTATGAGTGCGGGTGGCCTCCTGCAGGTAGAGGAGATGGAAGGACTGGGTGGTGCACTGTTCCTGAGGAGTAACAGAGGGCCGCAGGGGCGTCCGTCAGCACTCTCTAATCACGCTCAAAGTGTGGGTGAGTACAGGAGTTTTCTTCTTATATATAAAACAAAAAAAAAAAGAACAAAGAAAAGAAACATTTGTGAACATGTCATTTCCTGGACTCTGTTTTTAGACTCTGCAGTTGAGGGAGTCTCGAGCTCTTCCTCTACGAAAGACGTCGGCTCTGCCTCACCAGTGACCGACAGGAAGAAACATCGCAGAAAGAAGAGCATGAACCAGAAAGGAGACGCTGCCATTGGCCAAGCAGATGGTGAACTAAAAGAAAATAATAATAAATCTAATCTAACTGCAATATGTTATCTGTGTTCAGCATTCCCATAATAATTATAAATATAAGAATTGTTAATCTGATAAAGAAAATATTGTGAGGGGATTCAGTTGAAGTGTTTTTAGAAATGTCTCATTTCATTTTCCTCTGCCTTTGTCTTCTTTTTTCATGCAGCGAAGCGCAAAATGTGGAAACTAAAGAGCTTTGGTAGCTTAAGAAACGTAAGCAAGACAGGTAATGTTCCCTTTAACACTCTGCATCATCCCTACTATTGTTGACCACATAAAAATCTGTCCATCTTGTGTTTTTGTCACATTTGTTGTGACGTGATATCAAGCATAGTTGTGCACACATGCATTAATAAATGCTAAATATCCGTGCACATCAAGATTTTTGACATAACGTCATCAAACTTCAATGCTTATCTGCAATGATGGATGCAAACTTCAGTGTACTATTCAGTTGAATGGTTTTCAAAGTATGGGGTGGAGCCTCCTCGGAGGCGGCAGAGAGCTTCAGGAGGGCGTAGAACTGCAGAACAAATCTGGCTTTTCCAAGCATCACATTTTCCTTTTAATTTTTTTGGGAGAAAAAAAAAAATAGGTGGAGAACACATTGTTCAATTCCTTGGAGATAAAACACATTTTCGGCCAGAAATTGTTGTAAGTATAATACATACAGATTTCAAGGATAACATGAGGTTTGCTTACAACAGACAGTTAAAGATTTTTATCAGATATTCTATATGAAAAGCATGCAGTGAGCAAAAGAACAGTGTTGATTTGTAGTGAATATGGATTTCAACAGCCAACAGTTTTACTCCCACACTTGAAAAATCTGCAGCTGAGGTAAAAAAAAAAAAAAAAAAAAAAAAAAAAAAAAAAAAAGGTAAAAACAGTTAGAAAACCAGAGTGGTGCAAAATAGCCCGTTTCAAATCTCTGTTGCTTGTTCATGTCTTTCTGCATCAGATGAGGATAACTTTGACTTCCTTATCGTGTCGAGCACTGGCCAGACGTGGCACTTTGAAGCCCAGAGTGTGGAGGAGAGGGACTCCTGGGTCCAAGCCATCGAGAGCCAGATCCTGGCCAGTCTGCAACTGTGTGAGAGCAGGAAAAACAAGGCAAGAGAGAACAAAAGGTTTCTGAGTCATCATCCTCTGCACACGGAGTGCACCTTTTTTACACAGTGCAAGTTAACATACGGTCACTGACAAATGACAAAACATAAGCATGTCTACACTTTCACTGAAAGAAAAACAGGCTCTATGTTCATTCTGACAAACAGGGTAAAACAAAATAGATACGCACACATTTTTATACTCACGTTTGAGAAGTCTTTTGTGAAGCCGGGCTTTAATTATTCTTCACATCCACGGCTGCTTTTCCACTGAGATTTGGAGATCACTCTGATCGTATCATTAATAAAGGCAGTGAAAACAGAGCTCTTGTCATGGGGCGCAAGTTTACTGGTGCTTAATTTATTGTCGCAATTTACCCGGTTTCTCACAGACACGCAAGAACAGCCAGAGTGAGGCAGTCGCTCTGCAGGCGATCCGAAACGCAAAGGGCAACAACTTCTGTGTCGACTGCGACGCTCCAAGTGAGTAAAAAGCTGTAATTGCTTCAATATATCCTTATGCTGTTCCAGATTAATTCCTCTTTCCCATTTTGAAATTATTTAACTTATTTCATATTATGTCATCTCTTTGCTCTCCGATTGTTGCTTTCGGGCATAAGAAGACCAAATTTTAGAGATGGAGGAGGTTCAGCTCTGTATTTATTGCACTGCAAATGGGTTCATTGAGTAAAGGACATGAGCCCAAATAGCAAGGCGTATCCAATATGCCCGAAATGCTTGAGTCTTCCATTTAATCAAAGTAAAATTTTACAAAAACAGAAGAAGAGAAGCAATTGTAGAGCTATGTAGATTTGTTGTACGGAAGACTCCATTCCTCAAAGTTTTCCACATTTCTGAATTACAATCCCATGAGTAAGGACTTTTTTGAGGGTAAATTATAACCACAGAACTTAATAGATATTCTCTGTCATTATCGAAACACCCAAAGTTTCTGTGATGGTTTCTTGTACTGAAACGTCCTGCTGTCGAAACGCAGCTTTACCAGGCAGGGCAAGGCAAATGTATTTATGTTCACAGTGCTTTACAGGGAATTAAAAATAATACAATAAAACAAGGCGATTAAGAAAGGCATAAAAAAGGGAATAAATAAAGTACAAACTTTATGAAGAGAAAAAGTAGAATCTATTGTTTAATGGAAAATCTGAGCAAATACAAGGTTGGACTGAAGAGGATCAGCAACTGTGTGTTTCTCAGAACAAGCCAGAACTTTTTTGAGACGTCTTCTTTTTTAGAAATAATTAAAGACTTTGTGTAAATTCAGAATAACAGTCAAGTTTTATATTATTTGCATGCAAATGTCTTGTTTTGAAGTTGAATACTTTAAATTCTTGCACAAAGGCAAACCCTACAAAAAAAAAGTGAGTGTTCCGCTCATGTGTCTGAAATAAGCTTTTAAAGTCTAAACCTGCACAGAAAATAGTGATTGTGAAATACTTATTATTATACAATGTACTTACTTAATATGGCTACTCATTGTTTTTCGGATGGTGTAAAGACAAATGACCAAAGGGCAGAATCTGCTATGAATATCATACACCTTGTTTTTATGCCGGTTTAATGATGTTCTTAATAATATTTCAGATGACTTGATGCTACTATGCAGCCTTTTTATCATTAAAGTAAAGCGTTTCTCCAAAAAAAAGGAAGAAAAGCCCCTTGACACTCAGATCTGAATCATTATCTAAATTCTATACTGGATCGTTGTTTTAATGCTGTTCTTGGAACATCTTAGTGAATTTGAATCCAAACCAAATGAACCCAAACAGCTGCTATATAAAGGAAACTACAAGGTAAATGAACCAATTAAGAAAGGCTTGCAAACATCTTCGCTTGTTTGAGTGATGCCATGAAAAGAATATTAATAAACCTTTGTTTGTAGGAGGCGTTCCCACCAAACCTAAATTATAATGTTCACTATGTTTTAAACCTTGGTACAGGGTAAAGGATCTGAGTTCCAGGGTCTAATATTACTTTGTACCCTGGCCACAGATTTAACAGTCTAACAGATGCCTTAAAACTCGTCCAAACAGGATTTCACTTCAGAGACTTTCACCACATGACACAGCTGAGTTGGCACACTTTCACTGCACATGACTAATTGAAATGGTCGAAATCCTCCCATGTGTTCATCTCAACTGCTTAACTCGTTTCTCCTTCTTCCAGATCCAACTTGGGCCAGTCTGAACCTGGGGGCGCTCATATGTATTGAGTGTTCGGGGATCCACAGGAACTTGGGGACCCACCTGTCGCGGGTTCGCTCGCTGGCCCTGGATGATCTGCCGCCGGAGCTCACGCTGGTCCTCAGTGCCATAGGAAACCACATGGTGAACAGTATATGGGAGGCGCGCACGATGGGCCATCGTAAACCAGCGCCCGATGCTTCACGGTAAAGACTTAAATCCTTACTGATTCTCAGTGACGTGACACTGCACTGGTTGAGTTAAATTACTAACAGGGATTCTGAGCTGCTCAAGTGTCTTAGTGAAGAGAGACGTTTAAACTAGAAATCTATTTCGCTGATTTGCCCACTTGTGTCTCTCTTGGTTTTCCTGCTTGTCCAGAGAGGAGCGGGAGTCGTGGATACGAGCCAAATACGAGCTGAAACTGTTTGTGGCGCCGCTGCCTCCTCCCACTCCGAGCGAGGGCCCAGACATCACTCTATCTGGCCGTCTCCTGTTGGCAGTGATGGAGCACAACCTCCCCAAGCTGCTGCTCCTTTTGGCCCACTGCACTAAGGAGGACATTAACGCCCCTCTCAGCCTGGCACTTTCCTCCAGGTCGCTGTTGGCGCTGCGGCTGCCCGGCTCTGCCCTGCACGCCGCCTGTCAGCAGGGTGATGTGGTGATGACGCAGCTCCTCATGTGGGTGAGTTGTCTCCACGCCGCTCCACCTTCCCTCTGCTTTTGGCAGGTTGTTAATAAAACATTTTGCTCTTACGTTTATTCTGATCCATTTAACCAGAAAACAACATTGAATTGTTATCGGGATGATTTTGCTGTCAAGATACAGAATCGACAAGGTGTGAAGTGACTTAATACATCATTATCTTCAGTACAGTGTCATGTGGCGTTGTGCACACGTGGCAAAACGGTGACCTTTAAGTAATTAATTGCCCAAAGAACAAAAGTTGTGAAAACAGCAGAGTCAGCAGATGTCATCCTAAGGTGTTCTGTCTTTGTGAAGGACAAACCTTGATGAGATCATTTTAAGTAGTGCTTTACAGCCTTTCTTTTTTTGAAGAAGAATTGATGGACCTTCTAATTTTTTTCTTGAGTTGAATGAAGAAGTACAAAAGAGCAAGTGTCTGTTTAAATATAGCAAATTGTAAATAACAACTAGTATGAAATCATTACAAACTATTTCTGTCACACTACACTCACTCTGTGACATTATTGATCCGGCAGAAATGATTTTTGTTGGTTGTGCTTTTTCGAGGTTTTTCTGTAGATCAAAGTTTTAACTGTTTTCTTTTGCATTGAACAGGACTTTTCAATACGAAGTGTTGTTTATTGAAGTTATTTATTTTTTAAAGTAGTATAATATAGCAAAATTATACACCTCTAACAGCTCTGTTGTCTTCGTTTTGAACATTAAATAGCCTGCGTAATGCAGCTTCAACGTTCATTATGTAATAATCACTGTCTCGTCTATGTCCTCAGTACGGCTGTGATGTTCGGCATCGTGACGCTCACGGCCAGACAGCATTGGCTCTGGCTCACAGTGCCGGCAGCCAGGAATGCGTCGACATCTTGCTTCAGTACGGATGCCCCAACGAACTGCCCCCGTCCATAACCACAACGGTCGGTTACGCAGCCGCTACAACATCCAGCTTTCCTGTTGCCATGGCGCCCAGTCTGACTGTTGCCACGACGCTCAAGATAACGCACAAGAGCGGCGGCACCAGCTTGACTTACAGCACCTCCAGGAGAGCTGTGTCTTAAGTGAAACATGGTGCGGTGTTGAGTGTTTGAGTGTGTGCGAGCTTGTGGCTTTACCCTCATACTGCCCTGGATAGAGAAAACTTACTGTCAGACTCATGGAGCCATATTGGCTTTTAAGGTGGAGGAGGGAGTGAGTTTGTCAAAAACAATACTGAAAGTGATTAAACCAAAACACAAACATAAAGAGAAGGTTCTCTGTTCATACTTTGTATGCGATCGTAAAGCAAAAGGACATGACAGCCGAGTGCTTCTGCGCAGAGATTAATTAAGAATGTAATGAAGTGTAGAGGAGGCCGGGACTGTTTGTCAGGGTTGAGGTGTCACAGTTGTGATCTTTTATTGTTAGATGGATCATCTTAACAGTGACTTACCACATGGTACAATATAATTTTCTATTTGGCACTCCCATAGCACGTCGTACACTTAAGTGAGAAACAACTCACCAATTTCACATATAAAATTAAGAAATATTAACGACATTGTATTTTTTTTTTTTTTTTTTTCAAAAACCTTCCAGTTCATTTTCAGGTACATTTTTCTTTTGCAAAACTTCCACTAATGTACTTCCTCATGCTCACATATAACCACGATGGTTGGTTTTACATCAGTAACAACGTTCAGTTTTCCTGTTGCCATGCCAACCAGTCTAGTCCACAGGTGACACACACAAACACACATCACTACTTCCACCCTAGAAATTGTTTGGTTACGCCAGTTTCTCCACACAGGCTAAGGAAGTGCGTATTAGGTGCATTTGTGTCTCTAAATGATCCAGTCAGTGGCATCCTGGCCTGTTTGTGGCCTGTGTTTGTCCATTGTAAGCTTAGATCTGCTTTACATTTCTACTCTTGGTTGGAAAACGCGATGTAAAGTAACACTGTGAATGAGGCAGCCAGAAAGTAAAAGTAAATGATTTTTAAAGAATTGCGAGGGAGTTAAGTTTTGAATCGCAAAAGTTCTGACTGATACAACTTCCACTTTCTAAAGTGATTTTTTAAATGAAAACAGTCTATTTCTATAGTTAATTTGAATTTGAAGTAAAGAACAAAAAAAAAAAAAGACTATGATTTGTTAAACTTTTCCTCTAGCCTGACAACCTACCCACCAATGGGGCAACGTATCACATGTTCATATTCAGTTGTCAAATAAATCTGTCTTAAAAATATATAGAGAAAAAACATTACAACATATACTGTATATCTCAATCAAGCGTATATAATGAAAAGTCAGAAAGGTTTGACAACATGCCCCTGCCCCCCATACTTCTGATGGTATTACTCATATACGGTCAGTATACCAATTTATTCTCCTCTCTGTTGAGAATGAGAAGTTGTCTGTGGCCTCATACAACATGCCTACGCATCGACTAGTGCAAAAGTAAAGAGCCGCAATAAGTTTACAGTTTGACGGAGGCATGTCCTGATTTCCAAACCCTACAGATGTCAAGGGTTCTTCAGTTTGACAATGAATGTCTGTTTTAGTATGTTCGATACAGCTAGTGCATAAATTATGTTGTGTATTTTGAAAAAAAATTAAATAGAATAAAAAAGAGAGGGATTGTTTTAAAGATAATCAAAAATTACTGTACAGAGATTTGTCGATTTAAAAAAAAAAAAAAAAAAGTATAAATCTAAAAATCTAAAAGTGCTTCATTTTCCAGATGGTTATTGTATGATTTGTACAGTTGGGTCTGTGTATAGAACTCAAAGGGTCACTTACTCTGAGGCGTCTTGGCTCAGTTCCCCTTTGATAACAGCCTGATTTACTCCAAGACTGAGGTTTTATGTTCTGTTTGTATCCGTGTGTCTGGCATAAATACTGTACAGGGTGTGTGCATTACTTCAGCAGTAACTCATTATCAAGGCGAGTGTGATACTTGACGCGTAGATGAATAAGTGAAATGCCTTGACTTGGATTGAATGTAGACAAGAGATGAATTCATTATTACAAATACTAACATGTTTTACAGATGATAGAGTTTTTGGTGGTTTGTCACAGTGTGTTATTTTTTAATCAACTAATAATATTCTCATTGTGACTAATAGGAAAAGAGGGTAACAATAGTGATTATAACTCAACACAGGTTCTCATCTATTAAAAAAAAACAGGCCTTTGAATGATTAAATCATTTTTATGAGGGGTTGAAAATAAACTGAGGAATGTTCCCCAAATACATATTTTTTAAAAGATACTTTAAAAAAATAAATCCTCCTGCAGTACTGTATGTATTTTGTGTTCATCTGAAGACTCTGCCGAGTGTACATGTATGTGATGTAAGCATCTCTCACCATTTGTGTTTTTTTTTTTACTCATGCTACGATACACAGAGCATTCATTATCAATACACTGAGGCGACGGCCCGAGCTGTGGTGTTTTTGTTTACAGTTGTGTCTGTTCAGATTTGTTTTATCTATTGACTTATTTTGACCTTTTAATAAACTGTAGAATTTACACCTGAGAGTCAAGAGCGGAGTTGAATTGCAAGTGATGATGTTTGAAATGGTGCGGAGAGCATCAGCTCCTGGACAAGTTAAAAGTCCTCCAGCAGCCACGAATAAAAACACTCACCAGTAACAGGAGAGCTCGATGTCATACCAGTCCCTGTTTAAAGCCCTTTCGGCTTCGACCTACTTCTTTGTAGGTCAGATCCTGAGAAGCCATATGACAGTCTCTGAGGTAGATTCGAATTTTTGGATTCACAGGAGACTGAATCCCATCTTTCCTTACAGAAAGACACAGAGACAAATGTAGCACTATGTGCCAGGATAAGACTTAAAATGTGTACTGTGTATGCATTACATTGTGTACTGTGTACACAATGCAACTGTTAAGTAGGCAACATGTTTTCTTGTGCATCAAAAAGTCTCCAAGGTTGTTTGGTGTATCACAATCAAGAATCCCAAATGAAAAAAATATTCATCAGAGAGATGTTTATCATCAACTACAAGGTTGGTGTTGAATGGCTTTTTTTTCCAACTGGACGATGAAAATCAACTGAATCATTGTATTAGTGTGTTCGAACCGTTCTGACAATTTGCGTCACAAGTTTAAAAAAAAACAAAAAAAACAACTGTATTCATGTAAGATACAACGGCACCCTCTACAATACTAATCAATCTCTTTTTGAGCTCACTTAGAGGAGAGAGAGCTTTGTGGAGTCCCTTTAATATGGACAGATTTACATGTTTATGTTCACACAACTGTCAAAAGCACACAGCCAAAATTCAGCTCTAAAAAGCAGGATTACTTCAGCAAACACAGCAGTCAGGCACCAGACTTTGCAAACTTTTCAGCGAGTCTCTTTTGCACACACAGAGAAAACCATCAAAAGCAAATTAATATACAATTATTAAGAGACCATTTTTGTATAGGACTTATAGAAATAAAAAATACAGCACAACTGCAGCAGTGGTCTCTTGTGACACTCATTTTTGTTTAAAGAAAGATTTACATCTTGTGTCACATTAGAGGTTGAGCCTTTCAATTCTCCTTGTGCCGGTGTCCTCCCGAGGTCCAAAAATGCATTTGTGGTTCGCTGGTTACTCTAAATTGTTGTGAAGGCGAGTGTGCTTGTCTGTTTCTCTGCATTTGACTCTCTGCCCATTGTTTATTGAGATCAACTAAATTCCCCCGCAACTCTAAATTGCAGTGAAAAGGATGGATACATGTTTAGATGAGTTACTTGGTTTTCATGTGCAAAGACTCTTTAGAGAATAATTTTTTTTTTTATATCATCTCTTGTGGTCAGATAGGTAATTGGACTGAAACTATGATATGAAAGTCTCAGACATTAGATGAAATAACTAGTGTCTTAAGTGGCCTTTAATGTTGGTTAACCTTGAAGGTGGCACAGCACAATATCACTCACTGAGCAGAGGAACGTCATAACTCAGAAACTTCTGTCAAAATAATATAAATGAGGCTTTATGTAATTGTAAAAGCACATTTTATTTATTGACATACAAAATCAAATCAAAAATTTTAATATGGTCTTCCAGATTTTTTTGAAGTACTTCACTTTACATATGCTAGATTTTGAAACATCTTTCACTATTTCATATATTTTTCTCCTAAATATGAATAACATGAACATTTAAATATTAATGAATGTCCGTGGCACTTACAACATGAGACATGATCCCAAATGATTTCCCTAATCAAAGTGTTATCAAAGAATAAGAAGTTAAAATGAGGGAAATACAAATCAATACTCCCAATAAACCAAAATCCTTTCTTTTTTTTTTTTTTTTTAAACCCAAGATGTGATTCTCACAGACAGAAAGCTGGAAATGTCATGGATGAATGTGATGGCAAAATCATCTCCATTCACCTCTGGTCATCATAATAAATACAGAAATATCAGTCGTTTAGCTGCATGACTACATGCTTCAGGGATCCTCTGTATCTGTGAAGTGTTGCCAAAGACTTAAAGGACTCATCAGCCGTGAGTTGCCAGGAAAACCCACTGCCTTGGATAAAAACTCATTAAAATGATGTTGACTTGGCACTGCGTGGGTATTGCACAGTTGCAATATTCATGTATTAAAAGATTCTTGAATTAGGCAAACATCTTAGCGATGAACTCTTTGAAACGTCTGGCATACTGCTCTGGATGAACTGTTGAGATTTCTGCACCTGCCTGCACGAAACAGGGGAAAAAATGAAGTTGATTAGAAAAAAAAAAAAAGCAAATGCAAAGGACGCATAACAGCAAAGTATTTTGGCTTTACTACAAGGGTATCAGTCCATTTCTCCCCACGTAATATCTTCTATATCATTCCTGAGTAAAGGCATGTGCTACATCAGCGAAAGAAGAAGAATGAAATGCTTCCTTTAAATCTGGAGTTTCTCCTTCCTGGCTAAAAGAATGAGCTGTTCCCAGGTTTCTGCAAATCTTGGTAATGACCCATTTATTCAACTCAGAAGAGTTGCAGTGGAAACATCAAAAACAAGGGTGTCAAACAAGCAGCATGCAGACACAAACTATACACCCACAGAATTACCTTACACAGTGTAAAAGTTACAAGAAGAAGTTAGCTGAAAGTTTTCAATATAAAAAAGAGTGCTGTTCCTAATCAGTCCTTTGGGATGCAGCGTTTTAGTAAGAGTAAAGTTCATACAGAGACACTGGGACCCAAAACGGAGGAGAGATCAGACATGCGGCAGCAAAAAGCTAGCGACCCTTTACTTGTTAAGTAGTGAAAGACTCAAAGCCACACCATGGGGGCCAGTTTGTGAAAAATAGGCTGCACAACTTGTGCTCCCACATTCTACAAGCTTTTGCCCACATTAATCTGAGGAGAAACACTGAGCCTGCTACCAGAGAGTAATCTGATGATTTAATAATCACATCTGATGTGTTTATATGCACTTTACAAACCCTGGTTTGAATCTTTCAGTACATTATTGGATTTGGTTACATAAGACTCATAAATTAACCAAATACCTTCAAAACATATGCTTTTCTTGCTCAAAACTGTAGTGCCCAGGGTCTTACTCTTATCTGTGTTGAGGGCTTTGAATTCATTAAACAAGAAATTTGTCTCCTCTTCACTCCAGAAGTGGATCTTCCTCGATCGTCTGACTTTAACCGATGACTGAATAGATTCTACTGTCTTTACCCTGAATTCAATAAAGCAGTACAAGTATGAATGTATGGAAACTGGCTCAATGTCACAGATATTTCATGCTGCACTTTGTTTTCACCAGAAATTTAGGCCTCAGTATTTTTAGGCTATCAAGCTATCGTTTTACTGGACCAACCCCTTCAGGATCTAACTGGGCTTCATGTGGCCCCTGAACTTAGACGGGTCTATCAACCCTGATCTAAACGGTGCAGTGCAGGGGGTCCCTAGCACCAGGATCAGGGACACCGCTTCAACACGATTAAAAAGTGCAGAGTACAGATGCAATGAACCCCATTAAAAAACCTTGATCTCTCACCCCATGTTTGACAGCCTTGGCAGCATGGGCAGCTTTCTTCTTGGTGTCATACTGTGTCAGCACATCAATCAGACCCATAAAATACACCTCTCTCTGGGGAGCACCTACACAGGGAAGTGATTTATACCATTAATATGGGGCGATATTGATCTGCACAGATGATTTTGAGTGCTGCAACATAGTGTGCAGTGAGGTTTAGTCGTCCTACAGCTACAGAGCTCCTTTGACCGGTTTAAAATGACTGGAGACGTCGCAGCAGTCAGGACTCACCTACAGCGCTCTGAACAGCATACACATCCACGTAGGGATCAAACTCGCCGGGACCCATGGGCTTGAAGGAGTTCATGTAGCCAGCAATACCTTCAGGAGAGGTGGAGCCCAGAGGAGGAGGCGGGCCATTTTCATCCTCCGCTTCCTCCTCGTAGGAAGACTCCATTGACTCCTCCTCCTCCTCCTGCTCCTCTTCCTCCCTTTCAGCTCTATCAACATCGTGGATACCCAGCAGTAGGCTGTAGTCCATGATCCTCATGCGGACTAGAAACTGCAGACATACACCCGGATAGTCTCAGCCAATTAGAAATACAATCTACAAGAAGTAACACTTTCTTTTTTTACCTCAATGTCCCGGTTGAGCTTGTCCATTATCTTTCCTTTCTCCTCGTCACTCACATACACCTTCTGCATGTTATTTCTGAAGTCTACATCCTTGAAAGTAGGCACTTCTTTGACCTGAAAAAACAGAGGGTAGAATCAAATGACATCATTTGCATTTTTCCTCATTAAAACATTATTAGCCCTTTTTATTTTCAGTAACATAAGACTCAAATAATAATCCAGAAAATTGTGTTTTCCACATCAGTAGAGGGAGAAATATCAAAGGTTTCCACAGCTCTGCAGTTAATCAAACTCAATCTCTTCACCCAGATATTTTTTAGTCTTTTTTTATCTAGGTCAGCGTCGCCTGAGGCCAAAAGGGAGGCTTCTGATGATATTTCAATAGCCTGTTGCTAAGTGATATTTTTTTTTTCTCTGAATACATTGATGGCTGTCTAATCTGAAAATCACATTTGTCATATTGCACAAACAATAACAGTTAATCACTGGAAAAACAATTTCACACTCTGCCCTCAGTCACACTTTTCTAAAAGTACATTTCTTGGTTTGCAGTCAGAGATGTAGCCTGTCAACCTGAGAAGAACAGCTTGAATACCAAGTACGCCCACATCTTTGCATACACCGCGGTGGCACGGGTGCAGCCATCGCCAGCTTATTAGGTTTAACTTGTTTAATAAAAACAACATATTATGGACTTAGGCAGCATTTACACTTGTGGCGCAGTTCCTTGATCCAAGTTTGTATACTGAACCAAACTTGGAAGATGCAAGAGACATTAATACTCAGGTCTGTTTATTCCCCTGGTTTGGTGAAGTAATAGAAATGCCAGTAAGAGTACAAAGTAAAGTGCATGTCGAACAGTTGTTGTGATGTACATTGTACACAGCTTTGTTACACGGAGATAAATGCAGCGCGTGATATGCTAGCCTGTTGTCACTGGCAATAAAAATGTAAAAAATGACCCACAAAACAAACACGTTAAAACATCATTAAGAATTCCTTCACGATGGAAGTCGGAACAAAAAACTGTAACCGGATGAAACTTAAGGTGTGTTGAGCACGAGATTGTCTTCTCACAGCAAGTTATGTGTGGCATGCACACTTAATACAAACTTCAAACACCAGCTGTTCATTTCAAAGTGAACTCAAATCTTCTAGTAAATGAATGACCGGACACGATGTGAGAAATGCAAAAAGCACATTCATTTA
Source organism: Parablennius parvicornis (assembly GCA_900302745.1). NCBI lineage: Eukaryota > Metazoa > Chordata > Actinopteri > Blenniiformes > Blenniidae > Parablennius > Parablennius parvicornis. The sequence goes on along the minus strand of OMNM01003356.1, from coordinate 17,039 downwards.
CATTTTTCTTGCAACCGATATGTCTTTACATCACTCACTCTTCACAATCATTATCTTTTTTTCCATTTTTTAAAAGGATAAAGAAACACTTTCACTTCTTTTATGTAAACACATTCTAATTCAATCCGTTACAAGAATTTTGAAAACAAAGACATGAATACAGATCATTCTGTCTTCATGGCTCCATACATAGTACTGTATTTGCTTGAATGATGTTGAGCTACCCTTGCTTTTGTCCAACCAACCATTTTCTATATTGCTTTATCCACCTCAGCATGGCAGGGTACCGGAGGCAAAACCAGCAAGCTATGATCAAAGGCTGGATACACCCTGGGCAGGTCAGCAATCCACCAGAGAGAAACAAGAGAACACGCCAATGCACAACATGGGATAATTCACAGTCAACCTCAAAGTCATGGTTTGGGCTGAGAGAGGAGATTTACAAGCATGCAAAGAAAACATGCAAACTCCTACATAAAGCTCCCCATAACTAGACTCAAACCAGGACTCTCGTTTGGTGAGGGTGCGAACCACTACATCACCATGGCAGTTGAAGGCCTGGCATATGAGCTGGCTGCAAGATTCCAGCAAGCCCCCAAATGTATATTCAGTTGTTATATATGGTGTGTAACATTAACATTATGCATCTCATACAACTTCTTACTTTAAGTGATCTCACCTTCTCCTTAAAACTTGCTTCACGAGACACCAGGGAGCCCTGAGGAAAGTTTCCAACAGGTTACTGTTCAGTCAAATGGCTCGCGTAATCATACGAATACAACAGTGTGCAGTGGATTTGAATTGACATGACTGGCATTACTAAGAGTTTCTGAGCGGAATTATGTGATGTGTTTATAGTGTCTTGATATAAGCATTTTAAAGACTTCATAAGAAGAAATGTTTCAATGTGATCATAGATCACAGATGTGCTATTCGGGGCTTCCAAAACACACATACCCACTTTATCCTAAATCAAACATTTGTTGAATTTAATAGATTTGTTTAAATCTAACACAATGTATACTATTCACATAGCCAAGAAAAACCTGCAAAAAATATGCTGATAATATTCTTGCGAAGAGAACGTGGCTGTAATCTGAAGGGAGAACCAAACTTAAAACAATTTGGAGTTGGAGCTATAGAAATACACATGTATCATTTTTCAAAGAAGCTACCAAAAAATTAAAGAGGTTTATGGAGGGGACACACACACGAGAAAATGAACATTTGCTTGTAAATGATGAAATAAAGATTTGGAGGTCAGCATACCCTCTCTTCCTTTCATTAAGCCCTGCGGTTAGAATTTATGTCTTCACTAGATTCAATAAATCCAAAGTGAGTGGAAAAACATGAAACTGTGTGCTGATGACACTCAACTGATACCCAACTACTGCAGGATTTACCTTGAGGTCGTACTTTCTATGTACTTGGAGTCGGTGGCTGCACATGTTCCTCATCACTAACAGGTAAGTGTCCTCACTGTCCACAGTGACTCTGTACATAGCCAGAAACTGAGGGAGCAGTGTGCTGCCATGGCAGGTTACAATATGCTGGAAGAGTGAATGAATGATGACTCATTAGGAACAAATGGAAAAGTCAAGACATGAGGTTGAGCAAAAATGCAAAAAGATTCTTCCACTTTCACTTCATCATCACTGAACATGCGCCAGAGAATGTATAACCTACAAAACAGACCATCAATTTATAATAGTTTGGCAAACTACCCATAAAGGCCATTATTAGTGTGATACAGTAATGTTTTATGAGTCAAGACTAAAAAGACAGAATGCATTCAGCCTCACCCGATACGTCATCCTCACAACCTGTAAATATAGTGCAACTATTGATCCACAAGTGCTGGTAAAGCATAACAAAATACATTAACACGAAAGAACAGAAGAGGAGAAGAAGAGTTTGTAAGCAACAATGATAGTATTAAGAAATGCTGTGACGAATATAAATAAAATGTGCTTTTTCAGGGAAACTCATCAGGGCACCTTTTTAAATCTTCTTACTGCATTATCTGCTGCTCTCAGACCATTTGGTAAACATGTTTCATCAATGTAAAGAATTGACAAAGACCAGGGGAAACATTTAAAGGCCCTTCAACTTAAGTATTTTTTTTGGGGCATTGTAGTTTTATCATCAATATTATTGGATTCCTTTTTGTCTTGATTACTGGATTCGTGTTAAACTGGAAAAGCGCAGGTTAATGCCATTAATTACAGCTAAACATCATGTAGCTGCTTTGATTATGGCTCTGCTCACAGCTTCACTATCACACCATAAAAAAGCAAAGATGAGTTTAAACAGGCTCACTTGTAATAACGATATCAGTTAAGAGTTCTGCTGGGAATGGTCCCTTTTAAGATGGTACAAAGCCCTGTAATACTAATGTGATGTGTTCATTTTGGTGAAATGTCAAACCAGTCACTGTTTCTATTCAGCCAATTTAAATTAAACTTGTTTTAAAATTTGCTTTGATATCGGTGTTTCCTTTAAAAAAAAAAAAGGCCATGACAGTATTTTTTATTTTTTGGGGGGGATAGAGGGTATTATTTTATTTTTTTTATAAAGTCTGATTTAAATGTAAAAGCTGGAGCCCTGTTCATGTACCATTACTTCTGGAGGAAAAACTCCCTGTTTGAAATTCTAGCACTCATCCCTCAGCTTTGATGTTGTAAAACCTTTGCCATGGCAACCAGGGTTATCATGGAAAAAAGGGCACATATTTTTCTTCCAGTATACAGGCGACAATGTAAAAAAAAAGTGAGTGGAAGACCGCAAGTAAAGGAATGCATGGTTAGACTCAGCAGAGTGAAACATTAAATGAATCAAATTAACTTTCAGTTAATATGAACTGAAACGTTTTCTTAGTGTGGACGGTTTGAGAGGTCGTTCATACCTGGTGATACTCGGAGAGGATGGTATGCATTTCTTCCACCTCCTCACTGGAAATTTCTTTTACAATCAGAGTGTGGTCATACGAGGTCAGCAGCCCGCCACATACCCCCTCCTCATCTCGGAGCGGGGAACTGCGGGCCAAAGAAACCTGCACCAACAAGTACAGCATCATGAGCAGTGGCATGTGACTTCAGACAGTGACTCACACTGCCTGACAAAACGCAGTCACTAAAACACACTCACAGATTTATTATGCAAATACAAACATCAAGCTCCAAAAGGAAAATTGGGAAGCATACGATGAATTTGGTCACATATGCACCATTATTGCACACTTTGTTTCAACACAATTCCTATCTCAACCATTCATTAAACATGCATTTCCAGGGTTTTGTAAAAAAAATAAAATAAATCAAAAAAAGTAACAAATTACACAATTCTGACCCAATCAACACATTTTTAAAACGGACATATTTTATAACCCCTACAAATACCAGAAGCAACCATCTTGGTATATAGCAATAGTTGCTGGATGTATACCTACTGCTATTCCCTTCTGTGGTCTGTGACTAGAATTAACTCAACTGTTTTTCCTTTATTTCAGTCAAAAGTGATAATAAAAAAAAAATAAAGAGTCTTGGTGACAAAACTTCCAATTCATCACATTCTCAATGAAAATGAGCAGAAGTGAAGATCACTCTTATGATATCTGCCCCTTAGTTGCCTTTTTAATCATTTTACATCAGTCTGTTAATGTCCAACATTCATTGATTCAAAATAATCATACAAGATGTCTCTGATACTGTTGTGCCAAGCAAATGTGTACTGACCAGACAGAGTTGACTGTGCACCACTTTGCACATGCAAATATGACACAGAGGAAATGCAAATGTAAAAAGCAGCATCAGTGTATGAAAAGGGGATTGGTATCTTCTAAAGGAAACCCTGTGTGATTCTGTCTTTGACAGAGACTGCTTCGGTTTTCTCGTTTCCCCCCCACACACTATGTTCATCATCATACCTGGAAATCCTGGTCTTCAATGCCAAAGCGCTCTCGCAGGTTTCTGAACACCTGTGGGCAATACTCTTTAAATTTGAACTGCCCAGGAATGTTTTCTCTAAAGGAGCAAGCAAGATTCAAAAGACAGAACAATAACAAAGCACTGATTCAATGTGTAGTCGCATTCTTCTTCAAAAAGGCATCGAGCCAAACATTTCATAACAAACATTTCATAAAAGACTATTCAGCGCCCTGGTGTTTGACACTTTTCACAGCAAATCACATTAAAAACAACTTATTGTACTTTTATTTGTAATAAACTCTCAGCCAGGCAACTGCATTTGAACTTCAGAAAATCTGTTTTATTGTTCTTACGACCTCTGTTTATGGGACTTTACTGGACCTGGATTCCTGAATGGATTAAAGGATTATTGAAAGCCACTCAGTTTTCCAGGCTCAGTGCTAATAGAAAAATGAACCTCAAGTAAGCCATTTCCCCAAAACAGCTTTTGAAAAGAAAAATGTTTTTCTAACATATTCAGATTAATACTCATCTCTGATGAGCTCAAGAACTTTATAAAGTACATTTGGCAACTTTTATCGATTTTATTTCATTCGAGGCTCATTTGTTTTCTTCGGATAGATGCTAACCAAAAATCCCACAGCATTGAAAGTTATTGCATTTCTAACTGCAGTTTGAAGCACAATGTTGCATTGTTAACAGTGACGCTGTAGCTGTGGAGGGTTTGAATGTTTACCATGAGGAGCAAAGAGGTCTGCTATCTGTGATAAGCACAAGCCGCCAAATCAATCATGAGAGCAGCGACAAAACATTTGATAGAATTGCCAGGCAGCAGGATGCATGCTCCTACAATGTACACAGGACAGAGCAGAGCACAGTACTTGTTAAAAAGGTGATTGTTGACTTTGATCTTGGTGCTGGCTTTGAAATCGTCTGGGAGCAGCATGACAGGTACGGGCACCTGGCTCAGGTCGTTAATCTGCGGTGGATGAGTGGATGAATAGTTGATGAACGTGCGGCTCGAGCAGATGGTGTAAACATACATTAGAAGGTGTTATAGCTACCGAATGATTGACTCCCCACATCAACACGCTCATCACGGGGTCGCTGGCTTCCTTAACTTTCTGCTGCACGAAGTGTTTCTTCTTGGTTTTCCTCTTGGGCGCCAGGCTGCTCAGCAGGTTGGAGGTGGCGCTGGGTGAAGACATGGCACTTTTCCAGGTAGCCTGTGTCTGTCTGTCTGTCTGTCTGCCTGCCTGCCTGCCTGCCTGCCTGTTCTCCCCTGGGTCTGTGCGAGCAGACTTCAGTTGGAGTGCGCGTCGTCCCGTGTATGTAAAGTGAGCCGAGGTGCGCTCAGTGCGCAGCAGCCTGGGAGCCGTGGATCAACACCTCCTGATCCACACACCTTTTTCATCGCTTCAAACAATGAACCAAACAGGTGCAAAGCCCCCGGCACACCGGCATCAATCACAGACCACAGTCACTCTGATTAAACAACGGCCAAAATATTTAGAATTATGTGTAGCTGGGGGTGAACTTCATCATAATGTGTTTGGTTTAACTTTTTAAAACTGGCCAAATTATGTGTGCCACAACAAATATATACCTACTGTAAGTGGTTTGATTTTAATTTTAAATACTGTCGCTATTAAAAAAAAATACTACAATTCGATGTTATTTTGAATCAAAATCCATATATTTCTGTATTTTCTTTATTTGTTGATGTTTCATTGTTTTTACTCATTTGATGAACCTAAAGTGAACTGAGAGGTCATATGACCTTGAACAACTTTTCAGTAAGATGTTTGTTGCTGATCTCATTAAAAACTGTGACAGTTGTCATGAAAACACCTTTTGTAAAAGGAAATGCACAGGTTTTAATCTAACTATACCACAGAATAAAGGTAGAACTATTTAATTTGTTTAATTGTGTCCAGTGAATCGCATGAAATTAGATGAATAATTTAAAATGTTTACTTGTTTCCCTGAAGAAAGAGTAAATAACTGCACTGCGTGTAACTTGGCGCAATTAAAGTCAATGTTGCAGTGTAATCTGGTACAGCATTAAGTGCACAGATCAACTCACAACACGTGGACTCTCTGCTTGTTGAGCACAATAGTTTTACAAAGAAACTAAGGTTGTAGTTGTTGTTTCAGATAAACGAGGTCATTGCCTGAAATGAGCCTCCCAGCTCTTTAAATTCAAACAGTCAAGGGCTGCAGCTTACATTCTTGCAGTATTTCCTTTGAAAACTAGAAGATTGATAAATCTCATATGAGGTGTGTCGGGAACTTTAACTTCCCTGTCGGTGTAAAAGTGAATGGATGTCTCTATCTTTGTCTTGTGATGGACAGTACATGTCACTCATCCAAATGTGTCTAGATATTTCTCATAAAGTCATGACATTGGAGAGTGAATTTACAATTAAATGCACATAATTACAATGGGTATCATGGTAACCCCACTGTTGAACCTTTCCTGACTGTCTTCTTCATAAAACGCTACTGGTCTCAACAATGTGTCCAAACTGGGAGGTCCTTCATGATAAATTGGATGGTTGTAGAGAGTTCACATAAACTAACCGGATATGATTGAACATGAATTTAATCAAACTGAAGGTATGTACTCGCTCCACCAGAAAATAAGGAATTTTCATATTGTTTTGGCTTGTATTTATAGAGGTAAATTACCACACTAACAACACTTGGTTGCAGTTTGAGAAACAACTGAAGTAACAGCAGAAAACAAAGAAACAGCTGTATAAATCATTTTCACAAATATAGAGTGAAAATTAACTCTCATCCTTTGTTGGTGCGAGTGATGGATGAAGCTGCTTTGTCTCTTTTCTGGACTCTGACAGCAGCACTGCTGTAGGCCATGGTGTTTGTTTCTTATAGAGATGTGAATGCTGTAAACTAAGAATGTGGACTTTCCCAACAAGTAACTATCCCAATTCCAATCTGCTAAAGATGAGTTCTGACTGAAAGCTGTGACATGCGTCACGAAAACACATCACACTCGACTTTTTCTCAAAATAAACACACAAAGAGTTGCTGTAGGTATTCTAAGTACCACAGTATGATAGATAATCAATGCAGTGAATTTTTATGCAAGACTCATTCTGACTGTAAGTGTTAACTCTAACTCTGTTAACTTACAACAAATTCATTTTCTTTATTAATCATCTGAAACACAAAACAGTAAGAGTGAAATGAAACTTCACTGGAAACAGCATGACATCTTCACATGTCTGCCAGGAACCAGGATTACGACTTAACATTTAATCAGTTTTTTTTTTTTTAAATAGACAAACACCAAAAATTATGGTTTCCATGTTTATGTTCAAATGGGTTTCTTTGTAGTAACACATGAACATGTTTTTATTTTGTTATATTTTATGAATGAACCAAAACATTTTTATCAATCAATGAAAATGTGAATCAACCAAGTACACTAGTTCCGTATATGTTTTACTAAAATGTCAATTGATATTATCTTTCTAAAATGTCAACACTGAGCTTTTTACAATATTCTAATTCGACTGTTCTAGTTTAGCTTTTAAATGTACACAAAAATAAAGAAAAACATGCTCATTCATTGAATAGAATAATGGTAAAATGTAGAGCAGATGAAATATGTTGAGTGGAATTGAATAGATTTGATTTAATGCCAGCTGGAATTTTGGAATTGATATTGATCGTTCAAAGTATATGAAAAGAAAAACAGGT
>OMNM01003347.1:32566-46426 GCA_900302745.1 Parablennius parvicornis | reverse complement strand
GCTATTATGAGCACATCATGATTAAAAGTTTGACCTTTCTCTCCTCATCCATTCTGCTGTGATACCACTGCTCCAGAGATTTATTTTTGAACTTTTCACTGAGCTAAGTCTTTTTTTTTTTTTTAATGGCTTATCGTTCTTGTGTGATTAATACTTGCGCCCTTCAATCCATTGTATCCTGCTCCACAAAAATCAGCCTGCCCTTCATGTTGGCCTCGTTCATCCTCAGTCTTTATTCAGGTTTCTTTTCATTGCACACATAACTCAACCAGGAAAAAATACAATAAAAACCACTCAATTACTAATCTTCTCACAGCTATTCGATGTCAATCATCACCATATTAATAAGACACAGACTACTAACTAACATCATACTGTGACTTATTTTGTGCTCCCTATTTAAAAAAAAGAATAAGTAATTCAAACTCCCTATAGGTGGAAAAAGTGAGAAACTATTGTTCTTTCTGTCCCTGAAAATATGGATTGACTGCACCCCGACTTCTGATATCTTTTTGTACTCAACGCAGTTCTGTTGCAACCAAAGATTACAGCTGAGGTTTAAAGCTCTGCCGTAAATAGTAATCAAAAATGCTTTTTTTTTTTTTTTTTTAATAGTTATCTGCAATATTTACAGTAAAACCAGCTCGTTCAGGCAGGAAACAGTCAAACTCACAACTTAAAGTCTTGTTCTAGTATTATGCAGGTTGAACATTCTTTTTGATTCATTGATATATTTTAGTCACGGAACCATTGACAGAGATCCACAAACACTGTGTCTCAACAGGTCGTCAGTTCATCACAGGGGAAACACAAACACACACACACACAGTGAGGGCCTCACTGTAATCTAATTTCTTCCCACTGTCATTTGATAGAAAACCAAATCACAATTCAAGAATATTTCATTAATTAAAAGAATAATATCTTGAACTAATGATACCAGTACATTAGTCCAGTCGCTTACTGGAAGCCGGGCGGTGAGCACTGCCCCAGGGCCACTAGTGCAATCAATGATTTGTGTTTAAAGGGAGGTTTGGGGGTTTTGTGTTGCATCCGGTGTTGATCAGGAAGCCCTTGTGCCGAGATTTTGTACCTGCTGTGCCTGGTTTTACATGGGTGCATGTACCGGAAAGAGCTCGATCTAATTAAGTCACTCCCAGAGATGACTTCATCCTGATTCCCTTTCTCCAACCCCCCACTCAAACTATCATCCCAGCACCCCCACCAGCCACTCCCCACCCCCATCCCACTATTAGAGCACCACCCATTGGTTTCACGGCTACATCGTTGGGCCAAATTAGCCGTCAGTGCAACCCCCCCCCTAACTCCCAACAGACAAGAGGGTAATTCAGTGAGCTACAGCCTGCAGCCCCAGTGCAAGTACTTGTGGTAGTGCAATAAATCAGGATTGGTTTTCATTAGATGTTCATTGTGATGTCATAAAAAAAAGTCATCTTAATTATAATAATGAATTTAAAAATTCTCGAATGCAACCATTCCCTGTACAAGTAGCATTGATTGAATGAAATACAATCAAAAGAAGCTCTGTAACAGCAGGTGTTTAGTGAGATGTTCTTTCGGAGACATTTATTTGAATTGCAGTGTGGTTGTAGTGAATCCCAGTTAAAGTGTGGCGTTCATCAGCTTTTGAAATTCATTGTGACAGACCAGATTAATCTGAAAAACCCTAATCCTAATCAGAACAGATTAGATTGCCCAGATCACAATAATAACTGGATTACACAGACTCGCTCCGACTCAAAACAACCCCTTCTAATTTAAAAGTCTCATCTGATGAGAGAGGGAAGACACATTATATCAGATGGATGTGAATGGCGGAGGTGAATGAGAAGATAATAAGTTGAAATGTGAATACAACAATAGAGATATTGCAGATGTGAAATTCCAGAAAATTGCAGAGGTGACTTTATCTGTTTTTGGTCCCTGTACAGTTCCTTACTTATCAATTCCACTTTGTGTGGCGAGTTAAGCTAATGAAATCATCATTACTATGCTTAATACTCAGGGGGGCACACACAAACATAGTCAGTGGTGTTAACAGTGTAACAAACGCAGTGACACACTGAACAAAAGCCCAGCTGTCTCTCCAGAGGCTTAACAGTCATATATGAATATTCACCGCTTCGCAGAGCAACAGAAGGAAAGCTTGGCTTTATCACTTTTGTTCTGTGGAGTCAGCATCTGCACCTCATTTGCTGTAGGATCATTGAAACATCCTGCCGCCACAACATGGCTTCGGAACAATCAGTCAGAAACCGAACATTTGGCGGAGAGTATTGAATTTTTGCATTGCTCACATGCCACCCACATATAATTCATTTAAAGAAATGCAACATTAAAGCAGGGAGGTGTAGGCAGATAGACATGGTATCTATGTTGTAATGTTGAATGTTCAGTCAAGTATGTACAAGAGAGTCATAAGAATATTGACTGTTTTATGCCTAAATAATGGGAACATTACATTTAATCATGTGCCTCAAGCACTTTGGTATCAATGCTGTTTCTTGGATTAATAACCTCTTGTGGTGATAAAGGTGAGGACGGTGCCTTTCAAATTCTTCACCTAAATCTTTTCAAGATTGAAATCAGCAACCTTGCTATCACTGGCAAGCTTCTCTAGTGTGGAAACAATGCAGCCTCCAGTTAATCCAGGAGCATGCAAACCGTAACTGAGCAATGTAAACATTAAGGGGATTATCTATGGCAGTCAGCAAAAATAAATGACCACAGACAGAAGTCAGTATGCCTCTGTATGTAATCATCCTAATATAGTGTATAATATGTCATAATACAATATACTATTGTTAATTTTCATTAGGATCCATTGACAATTAGGGGTATACACTGTCATATGGGTATTACAAGCATTCATTTTGAAAGTAGCTGTGATTCTCTTCATATAGCCAGCAAAGGTCTACTTTGTTAAACTTGTGGTCTTAAACTTTAACCTGTTTTGTTGTTTCATTAACATTCAGTTCTGAAAATGTTTCATTTTAGATCTTGTATTCCATTTTCTCGAGTCCTTTCTGTACTGTTGACCTGTAGTTGATCCATGTGGCTGCCCTACTCTTGAGAGTGACTGTATCTCAGACTGCGACCGTAGTACTACTAGAAACGACCAGGCGGGGGTAGTAAACCGCCATGTAATTATAATAACACCGTGAATGGAGAGTGAGCCATCAGCGGCTCATCCAGGGCGTTCCTGCCCATCCCACAGTGCGTCTGTAGAGCCCCGCCTTCCCACAAACCCAATTGGCTACTGGGATTGCCTGTCAGAAAGACGTGGCTTCTGATTGGATGACGTCCTTGTCCGTCAGCAGTGACGGATGGACCCACCGATAGCTGTTTCGAAAATGAAACAAGCTCGTTTGTTACTCAGACTCGTAAGAAAACGAAAATAAAACAGTTGTTATGCACGAGAAAAACCTCTGAGCAGTGCCAAGACTTTCTTTTTGATACAGCGGAGGCGGCGTGGAACACACGGTAAGGCCTTGTTGACGCTGCGGGGTCTGAGCGATGTCCCTGTTATTTTTCAGGGTGAGGGAGGCCCGTGCTGTCATAATAACACGACAACAACAACACCTGGACCTGTCCTCCGCCTGCTTTGGCTTCTTGTGATCACGTCTCTGATAATTAATTACCTGCTAAATCAACACCGATCTGACATTGTAACGCTGCGAACGGAGGTCTTGTGGTCCTACATTAGAGGAGGAGTCAGATTAAACAACAACAGCTCGTCTTTTTCTTCTGTTCCAGCTGGAAATGTTGTCTGAACGCCACATCTGGATGGAACCCGCAGCCCTGACATGGAAGTAAGCTGACAAAAAGACATATTCTATTATTCCCTGTCAGGTCAGAGGTTTGAAGAGCAGTGATGTGTATTCAAGATGTGATGATATTGTGAATAACACTGAAAACATGCTTTACTTTTAATCTCATTCACTTAAATTTATAATAAAAAAAAAAAATCTGTACTCAAAGCACATCCACAGAGCAATTATAGAAAGATCACATCCTGTGAACACACGCGTATGCAAAGCAGGACTTTTCTGTTCAAACTGTATTAAAATTAGGCACAGCAATGCAGATCAAGGGATTTGTGATGTTTTTTTCACCCCTTTTTATGGAGCAATTGTTGAATTCCTTTAAATCTAATATTTTCTAAACAAAACGTATCAATTTTGTCAAAAACTGCAAGAAGGCGTGTGTCTTGTTTTAAATAAATAGTTTGCATTATCAAGTGGATTTCTTTAAATGTTTTATCAGTCTTATATACAGTTCATATATATCATTGTCTGCAAATGTTTTACATTTTAATGTGTTTTTTTTAATTATTATTAAATGAGGAAATGTACCCCAAAGACTTATTTGTTAGCATGAGTGTAGCTCCAGACTTGCTGAGTTCCTGGTTCTGCCTGACCTTTGACATTCTCTCAGATGAGCTGGAGTCAAGCCACATTAAGCCACAAGCAAAATTAATTCTAGGGTCTTTTGTGGATGCTGTACCTTGTACTACAAGTCAAGATGCAATCACACAATGTGAAAGTATGAGAATACTAGAGTTCCACGACCTCGTCTCCATCTCACGGTCAACAATGTTCCCATGGACCCTCTCACCCTCCCCTCTTCTCTCCAGTTTGTAGCAATAGGCTCGGCTACCTGTTGAGACCGAAGCTGCAGTCACCATGGCTCACTTTGACACAGAGTATCAGCCGCTGGAGGCGTCTTACAGTGACTCTCCTCCTGGAGAGGAGAACCTGTTGATGCATGTGCCTGAAGGCTCCAAATGTAAGTGACACAAACAGACCACAATATTTTTTATAGTGGCAGCTTTTGCCTCCTGACTACAAAGTGATGACTAATACGAAATTGTTTTTTTTTTTTTTTTTGCAGCTCAGTGGCACCACATAGAAAACCTGGATCTGTTTTTCCAGAGAATATCCTTATTGTGTAGTTTTTGTTTGGTTATTCTGTGTGTTTTGTTCTGATTGTCTTGCGAATTGTGTCTTTCCCTAATTGTGCGGTAAACATCACAATGCAGTTCTGATGCAATTCTGATATTCCTTAATGCCCAATACATTTATAATCTACATCAGAAGAATGGATTCACCTGTATGTTACTGGGAGAACTCTTTGAGCTGGTGTACGTATCTATCATTTAATTTAAAATTTATGTTTATTATCTCTTGGAGCATGTTTGTTTACTATTAATTTGTGCCTTCTCTCTCCTCTGTACAGTCAGTTGCTATTTGTTGTTGGTTTCACGGTGTTCCTCGCTAACTGTGTGGATTATGACGTCCTCTTTGCCAACAAACTTGTAAATCACACTAATTCATCTAAAGTCACGTTGCCCGATGCGATTTACCCCGTGGAAGTCTGCAGCGCCCAGTGAGTCTCGTTCTGTCTGGTGAATGTTCTGCGTTCTGATTTTTGTTGTTTTTTTTTTTTCTTCTAAGATGATTTCAAATTGATTTGAAGTAGGAGAGGGGAAACATTTAATTCTATTGTGTTTATTTTTAAGATGACGCAATATAAAACGCGTTTATCTCCTTAAATATTTTCTCTTGTCAGTATCCGAGGGAACGCGTTCGTGATCTTCGTGCTGATCATCTCTGGGGTGTTTTGGCTGCATCGGCTGATCAAATTCATCTACAACGTCTGCTGCTACTGGGAGATCCGATCGTTTTACATTAACGCCCTCAAGATGAGCATGGTGGGACGCACGTCGGAATTGATTCATCGAGTCGGTCAAGTTGACTTTACCATCTGCCCTGTGTTTGTGTGCTTCAGTCCGAGCTACCTTACGCGACATGGCAGGAGGTCCAAGCCAGGATAGTGGAGATCCAGAAGGAACACCAGATCTGCATTCATAAAAAAGAACTGACGGAGCTCGACGTTTACCATCGGATCCTCCGTTTCAAAAACTACATGGTGTGTTTATCAGCAGTGATCTCCTGTGACTGATAACTGCACTGACCGTTGAACTACATGAAGTGACAGTATGAATAAGACTTTCTCTCCCGTGTGGTTTTTTTTTTTAGGTTGCCATGGTGAACAAATCGCTCCTTCCCGTGCGATTTCGACTTCCTGTTCTTGGAGACTGTGTGTTTTACACTCGGGGTCTAAAATATAACTTTGAGCTCATCTTCTTTTGGGGGCCAGGTATATATATTTGTATTGTGTCTATTTTATGTGTCTATTCTGTATAAGATGTGATTCCTATGTGTATGTATACATTCACTCCTGCTGTAGCAATTATAAAGAAGCCATTATATTTTTTACATCTTTATTTTCACGCTGTAGGTTCTTTGTTTGAGAACGAGTGGAGTCTGAAACCAGAGTATAAGAGAGGAGGTAACAGACTGGAGCTCGCAGACAGACTAGCGTCCCGCATCTTGTGGATCGGCATCGCCAATCTGCTGCTGTGTCCAGTCATTCTGGTGTGGCAGATTCTTTACGCCTTCTTCAGTTACACTGAGGTAAATCTGTCACACTCATCCAAAACACACCAAACAGTCTCCGCTTGTTGGCACGAGACGTGACGGCGTCAATGTGTTTGTAGGTTATTAAGCGGGAGCCTGGCTTTCTTGGGGCGAGGTGTTGGTCTCTCTACGGTCGGTGCTATTTGCGTCATTTCAACGAATTAGACCATGAGCTCATGTCCCGCCTCAGCAAAGGCTACAAGGTCAGTGCACCCCTCAACAATCCAGGTTTATAACCATGAAACTTATTGTAATGCTCACAACTGTAAAGTACGTTCTGCAGTCTATTTTATTTTATTCATATTTTCTTCTTCTTTTTATTTCTGTTTTGTTCAGGCTGCATCCAAGTATATGAACTGTTTCCTCTCACCGCTGCTGACTGTGATCGCTAAAAATGTAGCTTTTTTCGCCGGCTCTCTTCTGGCTGTGCTCATCGCCTTGACCATCTACGACGAGGACGTTCTCGCAGTGGAACACGTCCTGTCATCGATCACCCTGCTCGGAGTGTGCATCACAGTCTGCAGGTTGGGATTCATGGACTATGTCAACTTTAGGTTTTCTTTCATTCAGTCATCTGATAAATAAGTCATTTTTTAAACACTAACCAAGATTGTTTTTTTTTTTTTTTTTGCTGAAAAGTTAAGATCAGTTGCTTTTTATTTAGTATGAACAATAAATAAAATGAAGTTGCAATATAATTATAGATGAAATATACAAACATAATTAAAAAGATCGTAGTAATGTATTAAATTGCATTATTTCTGCATCCATTATTGAAAAATGATTTTCCTCCACGTAATTACAAAAAAGAAAAAGAAAATGAATCACTTCATAAGTTGTTAGAAAAAAAAAAAAAAAAAAAAAAAACCACTGCAAAGCCCAGCGATCTATTTCCATCATGGTTCAATAGTGAGAGGAAGCAGAGGAGTGAGATGAAGACAGCGCAGCCTGCAGCAGCTCATCGCTGCAGTTATGTAAACTTTGGGTAAAACACATCCCAAGTCCCCCACTGGCTGCTTCAAATAGATGGTGCAACAGATGCCTCAGTCGCAAACACTTGATTCAGCTATAACATGGGAATTTAACCTTTAACCGTGAGCCATTTTTTACTGCACTTTTAAAGCTAATTATGATCCCCTTGATACTCTTTGGCGGCTGACTCTGTGAGAGGTTTTTCCCTTCATAAGTAGCTTCTCGCATATTGAACTCGGCTTTGACTCTAAAGGGAAGTAAATCCATTTTGGCGTAAATACAAATGTTTGCATCCTTTCATTGTAATTCTGTCTGGTTTATTAAGCTGTTAACAACAACTTGAAGTACATAATTTAAGTAGGTTAATCTGTTCTATTAAACAATTTTTGATAATTCAGTCAATTGAAAGCTAAGGCTCAGATTTATCACACACAATTCCAATGTGGTCAGATCCTTTAAATCAGGGCTTTGAAGTGAGAGTACCCTATTTTGGAAAGCTACAATGACAACATGAGATCACCCTGTTTATTCCATCTGAATTTTCTAAGTTTTCTCCCACCCTCAGCTGTATGTCTCTGTCTCTGCAGGTCATTTATTCCCGACAAGCACATGGTCTTCTGTCCTGAGCAGCTGCTGCGGGTCATCCTGGCTCATATCCACTACATGCCGGACCACTGGCAGGGCAATGCGCACAGATATGAGACCCGAGACCAGTTCTCCCAGCTCTTTCAGTACAAAGCAGTAAGTAGGAGAGCTTTTGAATTAGATTTGAGTAAAGAGTTGCTGAACAATAAAAAATCAAGCCAATTCTGTAAGGAGAGATTGCAATTCACCATATGGCCATGCAGCCCCCTGAAAGAAAGTCATTGTTGATCACACTTCTACCTGAAGTTATTTTTTTTTAAACTTTGTCTTAGTTATTTTTGCACATTTTAAATAATTTTCAACAAATCAGTTGGTTTTTTTTGGAAGATTAGTATGTGACTTTTCTGCAATTTTTTTTTCATTACTGTTGAATTCTATTCTTATTGTCTCACAGAGAAAATAAACATAACAGATTTCAGTCCTTGGCTATCCACTAAAGCAATGTTTTGGTGTCAACACTACATACCCGGAGTGCTATGCAGTGCTATTTCCTCGCTTGTCAAGGAAATAGTTTCTTTGACATGCTTGTGAACCCATTTCTGTATATATTTAACTTTTCCCGATTTGTTTTGATCAAGGTGTGTATTCTGGAGGAGCTGCTAAGTCCACTGGTGACTCCCATCATCCTCATCTTCTGCCTGAGGAGAAAGTCTCTGGAGATCATTGATTTCTTCAGGAACTTCACTGTGGAGGTAGTCGGAGTAGGAGACACCTGCTCTTTTGCCCAGATGGACATCAGGCAGCATGGACACCCTGCGGTAAGAGACCGCCACAACAAGAGTAGCCACACAAACTGTTTTTAGACATGTACTGTGTAGAATGAACGTGTGTCATATATTAGATTTAATTAATTGACAATTGATTTCTACTTCTGTAGTGGATGTCCGAGGGGAAGACGGAGGCATCGATTTACCAACAGGCGGAAGACGGAAAGACGGAGTTATCGCTGATGCACTTTGCCATCACCAACCCTCAATGGCAGCCTCCCCGGGAGACCACTCACTTCATCAGTCAGCTGAAAGAAAGAGTGCACCGAGAAGCCACGGCGGCTCCTTCAGAGACGCATCCGATGTCCGTCTCAGAGTCGGAGGTATGATGGCAAACTAACATTCACGAATATAAATTCAATTTAATTCAATTCAACTTTATTTATATAGCACCAAATACAACACAGTCGTCTGTAGGTGCTTTTAACAGAAATTAACTTATATCTTGCGTTTTCTTCTAGCCTCGGAGTCTGGTTGCAAACCTCTTGACGGGACCCTCGACGCTGGCCTCTGTTCATTTTGGCCGGGACTGCTCCTTGATCAACCATGCCATTGGATTAAGTGAGGGGGCGTCTGCCTTGCGCTCTCTCTCCCCAACCAGTGCCAGTCTTCACCTGAGAGGAAGTTTAAGTGCTGCTCACAGGAGCGCTGGACACACCGCAAGATCAATGGCAGGCTCCGGGTAAGAAAACAGTCACTCTTCATTTGTCTTAACTCCAAACAATATTCACCATATTGCTGCATGAAGACTAATTTAATTTAAGCAATTTGTGTTTCTGTATTTTTATTTCCCTTCTTATGCAATTTCCTCCACGTTGCTCTCTCCCTGCAGGACTGATGCTCGCACTGTGAGCTCAGGCAGCAGTGCCTGGGAGGGTCAGCTTACCAGTTTGGTGCTATCAGAGTACGCTTCCACTGAGATGAGCATCCATGCACTTTACATGCATGAGGTATAAATGTGGATACACATGCATAATAGAGGCATTAAGAATTAATCACTGGTTTTGAACTCTGATGTAACTTACCCTTATTTTCTTCTTCCTGAAGCTCCACAAGCAGCAGTCCCATGGCGAGTTGTCCCGCCACACATGGCACCGACAAGCAAGTGACGAAAGCAGCGACAGTGTCCCTGATGAAGTGAGAAGCGAGCCAAACCCTCACTCCAGAAATTTCCCTCGCTCGCACACCTTCCCCAATGCGGTTCCCAGCCCGAGCACCATTCCCCCCTCTGCTTCTGACACCAGCAATACCACCCTGCGCCAGGAGGGGGCGAAACAAAGCAGCAGTCAGCGGCGGCATAGTGGACCCTTCACAGGTTTTGTTTACTAATGTTACTAATATTGACCATTTTGTTCATATTTCAATGAGTATTTACACAACAACAGGTGAACTAAGTGAATAGTCTTCCTCAATAAAATCACACAACCTGGTTAGATCAACAATAAGACAAGTTACTGCATAGTATCTTCACAGGTACAGTCCACATTAATCTACAGCTACAATTCTCTCACCTTTTATCTCCCAACAACTATATCTTTTTTCTAGACTCTCTTGGAGCAGGAGGAAAAGTTGTCCGGTCTGCTCATGTGCCAATGGGGGGATGGGCGGAGGAGGGTCAAGCTGCACCGCGACGCCACGAAGCACTCCCAGAAGAGAGCTCAGAGGATGAGATGCCTCCTTGCATGCACAAGGTGAATGTTTGTTTGCACAACTCAAGTGACAATATCAAGTGTGGCTGTGTGCACTGCAAGTATAAAGCTGTTTTGTTCTCTTTCTCCCATTTTAGGTTACATAACCAAGTGACGCGGAAAAGTATCAGCGTCTCACCTTCTATGACTGATTCAACACAACCTCATCTTTGAATGGACCTTTTCTCCACCATCTGATTTCTCAGATAACAATGGAAATGGGCAAGACGGGTGACACGTGGTCCTTTTAATGTACTGAAACCACCTGCAACTTTGAATTGATGTTGCTATTGGCCAATAAAAAAAAAAACAAAAAAAAACCAGTGACGTTCGTGGGTACAGGGTAAATCACTGTAAGTTCTAAGAACCACTATTACCATCAGATTACACTACACACCTTTATATCAAAAGATTGCATCATGGAAATTTCACCAACTATTAGCACTCATGCAGAACTATTTGCAGCAGGGGAAAAAAATCAGATGGCATGAGAGCATTCTCTTTCACAAGAAAAACATTCACTAATATGTGTTTAAAATCTGCTGAAAACAGATTTTCATTGAAAATGTTCTTGTTCCAATAGTCGGAGGCTGTGAATCCTATGCTGTGCTCTGTATTTTAGCTTGCATTCGGCCTCTTTCAAACATCAAAGGTCTTAACCAGAGTAAAACTCAAACATTATATTGCCTTCTTTGCTTTCAAGGGGAGTTTTTTTAAAACAAGTACAGTTTGCCTGCAATCTGGCTTTGTTTGCACAGGTAGATGTTTGTTTGAAGGATAAATTGTACAGAACATCATGGTATTCTGCATGCACACCCATGCACTTTGTAAATAAATGTTTTCAGACTATTTTGCAGCAGCCAAATAATATATTTCAAATTAAAACAGACTAACACAGGAGTAAAGCCAGCATCATGTGGCTTGTAACCAGAGTTGCATTACACAAGCTTTTTTTTTTTTAACATTTTTTTTGTCTGTTCACCATATATATATTTTTTTTCAGCAGGGTTCACTAAACTAACAAACAGTTTAAAGCATGTAATATTGACTTCTCTGGCACACAAAAAAGACCCAAGTGCATGAATGTCATCTACTCATCCTTCCGATGACCAAAACTAGATAAACCCCCAGGAAAAATACTGCTAGATCCTGCTTCATCGCAACATGGCAGCACTCGCGCTATCCTTTCACCAATTTCTTCCAAAATGCACTTTAGTAATTTGTCAAAGCGGAGGGCGTCACTCAACATGGGACTGTGTGTATATTTTCGATATACATATTTTTTTATTGTTTTATTTATCAAAGGGAAGTGCCATGATGATTGACAGTTCGAGAATCAGGGATATGTTGTATGTTGTACACTGGGATGAAGGAAAAACTGTCAAAACCGATATCACGGTGGAGGATGCAGTGATCCAGTTAGGTATTGTGATATTATTGGAAATCGTTGTTGGGAATTTGTAAAATATCATTTTGTACAGTTGTAAATCCACCTATTAAAGATAATACAATGATTGTGTGTGTTGTCTGTGCACACTACGCTTTTTTTTGTGATGACCATATGAGGATCACATGATTGAGTCTGTTGGGGCAGTTGAAAAGGACAAGGAAAGAAGAGAAAAGGGAAAAGAATGAGGGAGGAAAAAAACTGAAAGCTTCTGTCGACTTGCTGCCTTTGTAATCCACTGGAATGCAATTCCTTCTTTAAATTTCATTAATGTCTGCGAAGTCTGTGGTTTATTGGCTGAAGTGAAGCTGTGGCTGAAATGGTCGTCAGTTCGATCCCAGCTAGTAACAGATTTTAACCAGCTGTTATTGAACTTTGGGATGCGAACTTGGGCCGAAAATATAATGGTAAATTGCTTTGCAATCCGAGTATCAGTACGGTTAAAACTTGTTTTACGTGCTTTTTTTTGTACACGCCACATTTTAGGCTGGGAAAAGTTCTCAGTTACTTTTGCACGTTCAAAACACAAGAGGTATGAGTTGGCTTCAACCTGCTCTGATTAGCTGTCGGAGCTGTCAATCAAACCCATGTGACATATTCTAGCCTTCTCATTGGTCCATAGAGTTCCTGTGGATCACATGACTGGGTCTCTTTAGAATGGAAAGAGACGAAACACCGTGGGGAAAGGAAAAAGGAAATAATGCGAAAAAAAAGATGAGATATGGGAGCTTACGGCGACTTTGTTGCCTTTCTGATCGGCTTGAGTCCAGTTTTTTACTTACCTTTTAATAATTTTGGCAAACCTTCGATGGTGACGGCAGCTGGGGCTACAAATGTCGTCGACTATTCCAAATAGTAACATACCCCGATAAAAATCCTGCGAAGATGGTCTTGGCCGACAATGCGCAGGTGCAAGCCAGAGCCCGGATAGCTCAGTCGGTAGAGCATCAGACTTTTAATCTGAGGGTCCAGGGTTCAAGTCCCTGTTCGGGCGAACATCTTTTTCGCTTGTCAATCCGTTTATTTTTATTTCCTGAAACGCGATTATCCGTTTAACCTATTCAAATTATCACATATGAGTGGGATTTTTACGGGAATACACGATTATTGTAATACCGCGAGGTCTACGACACCACGTCCGTTCTTCAGTTTCTCAACACCTGCCATCGAAATTAAACATGGGTCCTTAATCTAAACAATTAAATTACAAATAGTTTCCTGGACTTACTTTATCCAAAGTGCCCCACACCGCACATCTTCATACACTAATTAAATGTACATTAAATATCAGATTTATGCTGATCCATCATCTTCAGTGTGAATTCTATGACAAACTAAAGATGAGTAGTATCTTGTCCTATATCACTTTCATGTTTTTGTTTTTTTTAGCGTTTTGATATACTTTGATCAAAACAACACAGAAATTATGATTGGAACTTGAGTTTAGTTCAGATTCCTACTTGGCATAAAGGCAGAATACACACCACATCAGAGGTCTGTAAATCAAGAATATAATATTAACAAAAACTCAAATATTTCCTTTTGTTTTAATACTGCATCAGTCTTTTGGAAAGAAAATAATTAATATTTTATATTACTAACTGTGCCTGAAAATACAGTTAAATGTTGACAATTATCTCCATTGGGTACTCTTATTTTTCCGTTGAATAGTAAATTAGTTGCCACATTCAGATCCATCTTCATGACAACATTAGGGAAACTGTATAAGAGCATTAGGGTCACACCCCAAGAAGTCTAACTTTTTTCTCAGTATTATTTCAAGTCAAGACTCGTTAAATAACACAGGAAAAGCATGGAATTTTTTCACCTTGAAATAA
>OMNM01003347.1:16815-32535 GCA_900302745.1 Parablennius parvicornis | reverse complement strand
AAGTTATCTAAAAGACTGGGTTGAATTTGGCAAATGACCCTGAATTAATTTAATACTGTGATTAAGTAATCTCAAATGTTTGACATTTAGCTCAGATTGCTCATATATATATATATATATATATATAAATATATATAAACTGATATTGTTATTGTCTTGATGTGATTGTTGAATTTAAGGTCTGAGTTTATATTTACATCCAGCTGTCTGCCTTGATTTGGTGTCTTGGGAGATATTTGAGTCAACTTAAGTATGAACTTTTAACCTTTCTGCTTTGGAACCAAAAAAAGCATTTACTGCCTCCATTTCTTCCCGTTAATTTTCTTTAACGTGTTATATGTTGAGCTGGGAAAAGTACGCAATTTACCTCAGTACTTTCAAAACACAAGAGGTATGGCGTTGACATCGTCACTTCTGATTGGCTGTAAGCGCTGTCAATCAAAGCCCGTGTTGAAAGACGGACAAGGCGCAGGGGCTCTTTTTGAATTATGCGGGAATCTCGAGTGGAAACATGAATTTCATTGGCTGAGTGAACTGTGACCTCGCACTCTGATTGGATCTTTTTTCCAAGGCACCTCGATAAGGGCGGGACTAAGCTGCCTTGGCGGCCATACTGAATATTATCTGTTGACAGTTGTGTGTCAGGGCTGCACAGAGATTTTCTTTCAGCTAACTTACTGTTAAAGTCGAGACTTTACGTTTCAGCTGAATTAGGACATATGTCCTGAACTTTTGAAGACTTCGTTGAAGCCGAGTCATGGATGAAGATGAACGGCGGAGGAAAATAGACGTTGGGAGAGCTAAGGTTAGTTGCTACCCTCCTTGGCGTGCTAACACTGGCGGCTAGCAGTTAGCGAACTCTTTTGTCAAAGCGTTCGTTGGTTGGCTGCTAAGTACACCCACCTCTTAAAATATGTTGTGTTTCTCGTTGCTTGGAGTCCATCTGCCCGGCCCATTGCAGCCAATCTGTGTGTAGAACCCCCAGTGTTTGGACCTAGCACCCTGCAAAGTAATGTTTGTGGAGCAGGTTAAGTATTGAATACATGCAATCAACTGAAAGTCACAAAAGTCTGCAGTTATTAAAACCTTCATCTGCTTGCAAACCTTGGAGCAACTTTTTACTTGTTTTTGAAAGTTCGTTTTGATATCAATTTGCGCCTACTGTCTTTGAGTCGTGATAAATTGTAGTTTCAAGTGTTGAACAATGTTATTGGAGACACGTGATTTAATATTACAAAGTATATATTCTTCTCACATCAACCAATAGCAGTTAATTTTACATTGATCTACTGAATAGTCTGTAACGCTTAGTTTTCGATCTCAAGTCTCAAATCAATGTCTTTTTGATTGATATTTTCTTACTATTCAATATTTTGCCTGTCACTTATAAAATATACATAAACCTACTGAGATTGTATAGAACAGTCACAGGTCATAAATATTATATTTCAATTTAGTGTTTCAATTGTAGGCAATTGGGACATTAATTATAGCTGTTTGCTGTGACATGTCTCTCTTTATTTAAGTTGTCTAAGCAAATTATGTTCAACTGAATTTGTTACATTTCACAGCCTGGTTACTATTTATTTATAAGAAGGGGGTGATTATGCAGTATTTATCCAGGCTGAGCTTTGGTAATGTGCTCCTGACAACACAGAAAACCAAAAACAGGTTTTGCTTAAGCTGGAGGCCATATTAGTAATGGGCCAATACTTAACAATGACCTTCTCTTCACAGGCCACATTGTCTGACAACCACATTTAAAATTGGGTCAGGTGTTGTTGGTAGCTAATTTATGTGATAACAGCATGTTGTTAGCCATCCCTCAGCGCGTAGTGTAGCTCATTCAAAAGATCTGGGTTGTACATAAGCACATGTCATTTGCTCGAGCTGACATATTTATATTCCTCACGGCAGAAATCTCCCAACATACCTGGAAGCCAGTCGGTAAGTACACAGGGTGGTGACTGGCATAGCTTCTTAATGTTGTCGAGATGTTGTGGGTGCTCGGGCCTTTCATCTTTGTTTTCTTTCTGTCTTCTAATTGTTTTGTTTTCAATGTTAGGGAAGTTTTTACTTTTCTGCTGCTTTTCTGCATTATGGTGTGGATGCTGTTGATTAAGCCTCCTCCTCTTTGAGTAATAATTTATCATTTGGGCTGTCATTACTCTGAATCGTGAAAGAATTTGCATTATAAATTTGAATGCCTTGCTGTGAAAATTCACCTTCCATGCACTGTCATGTTGGTTGCAGGCCATCAGGTGGTGCAGTGTGCCCATGGGATTTAATGAGGTTGAATATGTTGTGCTTGCGTCTCACATGGATGATGTTGCTATGGTAATACAGCACTGTCAGGTTCCCTTTCTCTGTTTGCTGCATCAAATAGCTCTGATTTATCTCCCACATGTCTAGAAATTCAGTTCACACATGGATGGGGGGAGAAAAACTGACCCACATTCAGCACAGCAGCATGCCATGACCCTGCCTTAGTGTTTGAGAACACAGTAGCAGGGTGCAGCAGCCAGTTGCGTCTGATTTGTCTGTAAGCTCCAACCAGTTAGTCAGACTCTCAGTGGAACGTAAGTGGCCTTGGGCTCAACACAGCTCATCTGGCTGATATTTTTTCAGAGTTGTGATGCATTTAGTGACAGTCAGAGGCAGTGAAAAGTGTGGCGAATGAAATGAAGGATGTGTAGAGTATTGAAAACAGTTTGAGGTGAGACTAACAATTTCACTCTTGTCTCAGGAGTAAAAATGAATTATTGTTGGGTTGTTGGATGCATCCAAACCTAACCCATTGTGTGGCTTTATGATCGGGCATCTTGCACGCTATCAAACATTGCCACAAATGCACACACATTCTTGTCAAGCACGAATGTGACTCATCGCACAGAGCAACAAGTAGGTCTCCGGGGGCCTTGTAATCTCAAATTGAATTGAGCACGCACAATCTGATGCTGCTCTCCACACCCACAGAGCTGTGTCTCCTCCTCTGCGCGTGGATACATCTCCCAGTCTCCACCCTCTTTCCTCAGTCTAGACAGATACCATCAGCCAATCCAGACTTTGTGCATCCCACTGCTCTGCACGTTGGCTTCTGGTGGCAAGTTTTAGGATGAGACCTCGGGCTGTGGTGCTGCTGCCTGCGAGCTTCAAGATCTAAACCAGGACAGGATGAAGGGACTACCGTAAGGAGGAAGAATTTATAGTTTTAACCAGCAGCGAGAAAGACAGTCAATTGCTGACTGACAGAGACCCTCATGAAGCTCTCCATCAATATCTGACAATGTGAACTGCTGTAATCTGATTTAAGCTGCTTAAAGAGGAGCCAGGCTTGGGAGACAGAGGCAGCAATAAAAGTGTTTTTTTTTTCAAAGAGGAACGGCTTGGATTAATTTACTGCATATCTTTTGTTCTGGAATTAAAGCAAGCTACATATTGAACTATTCTTTTCTCTTGTGGATATAGTTTTCGAAGGTGAATATCTCAGACTCTGGTCCTTGGGTTTTATGCTGCTGTGCCTACATTGTTTTTGAAAGCTCAAGTCCACATCTGTCTGTATTTTTCAGCCTGTTGAAATGCCATTAATGAAGTGACAGATGTGTGTTTTTACTTCACCCTGTTTCTCGTCTGTTCAGAAGAGTTGTTTCTAATCTGTGTCACAAAAATCTGCATGTTCATGGGCCCGCTCTTGCTCTTTGGAGATTTGAGAATATATAGCACCGTCACCTCATTTTGAACTTGGATACTATTTTTGATTTTTGAACTTGGCTGGGTTTTTTTTTTTTAAGGACAACTGACTCATCAAAATAAGGACTTTCAATGCTCTCGCCTCTGCACACTGGACTAACAACTGTTGTTTCACAACAATAATTTGAATGCTTCTTATGATTTCCACTCCCTTGGGAAGATAACTCTGAACTTGAGTTTATTCTCGCCTGTGCTCCTTGAGAATCGTCATGCTGGTGGTGTGGTGGTGCTCCGTGGTCCTGACCTATGTGTCCATCTACCTCTCGCTGTCCTTCCTGCGCAGCTTGCTAGTTACAGACAGAAGCGGGCGAAAGGCGACGGGGAGAGGGCGCCGAAAAAGACGCCGAAGAGGAAGGGCCCGAATGACTCGCAGAATGACCGCTCGGCGCAAGACTGCCACGTAGAAACGTCTCCTCCCTCCGAGCTTAACCTCAAGACCACC
This sequence comes from Parablennius parvicornis, assembly GCA_900302745.1. Taxonomy (NCBI): domain Eukaryota; kingdom Metazoa; phylum Chordata; class Actinopteri; order Blenniiformes; family Blenniidae; genus Parablennius; species Parablennius parvicornis. The sequence goes on along the minus strand of OMNM01003347.1, from coordinate 28,343 downwards.
CATGAGGTATATTTGTATTTACACAGGGATCAGCCATGCATCAGTTATTGAATTAACCATTCTGATTTCATCACATCTAATTACCCAACGACCATACTCCATTTTCTTCACGGGTCACGTCACCAGACCTCCAGCATATGTCTTGTGTTGTTTGCACATTGTCAGTACCCCCTGTCTGATAAACGTACAGAAATGGGTTCACTAGCCATCATACTGCCTGTAGGCCAAGTTGCCATAGCAACCCATTCCTGGCAAACTATAGCTTTATTTATTTCTTCTTCTTTTCCCCCCCCCCAAATGGAGGGTTGACCAACAATAAATACAAATGTCTCTGGTACACGGCTGTACTTTGTACTGATATTTTTGTGGGCATAGCTAAATTTCAATGTCATGTAATCTTGCAGGGAGCTCAAAAACCTGAGAAATGCGAGAGCCACCAGAACGAAGAACAGGATCAACGCCTCACCCCAGAGCAAAGTCCTTCCCCCGTAGAAAACTTCAGAGATGAGGAGCTCGCTGCGCTCACTGACCGAGAGCAGCTCAAGGTATACACATTAAATTTTTTGTACAATTGTTTATCAGAATGTTTATTTGAGGGCCGCATGTTTATTGTGGCCATCTTTTATGCCTTTGTATGTGACATTGACTTGACTGTGTGACGTGGAATTCTTGTTCCAACCCTCCGGTAGCACCTTGAAGTCATTTAATCAGTCTGACAAAACTCTACTTGGATTTCGTTTTGATTTAGCGGCCTTTATGTACACTCGCCCTGTATTTGGATAAGAACATTTGTGAATTTTTGTAGCATCAACAACCCTTAGGGGATGTGACTTTCCCCTCTTCTGCATGACTGCTTGGCTGCTTCAATCTGAAACTGCAGCACAGTTTTTCCCTTAATATGTAGGTGTTTCCAAGGCCTGAAAACGTTGCCTGAAAAATATGGATGCAAATTTGGTTTAACCCTTGTGTGTTTACATGTTAATTATAGATTGAGAATTTTGTGATTGATTTCCTTTCAAAAATCTTTATATTTAATAATGATTAATTTCATGACCTGGAAAAAAGTAGCGTTTGTACATCAGTCTTGATTCAGTTTTATTTTTTTTCACCTATGATTTGATAACATTGACACATACTTTTTTTATTGTTATTCTTGCAGCAGTTACAGCAGGCTGTGGAGAAACGCAATGAAATAATTGCCAGGCTCAGCTCCAACTTGCAAGAGGCACTGGCCAGTAGAGACCAGGTACAGCTGGAGGCGCAGTCACTCGCAGGACAGATTCAGGCTCTGCAGAGACAACTCCAGCAAGTAAGTGCTGCGCCATACATCTAAACGTGGCACCACTCAGGATGTTTTAGTGATTTAAGGAATGTTTTTCATTTCCATTTCTTAATCCCAGCAATGTCTTTTTCTCATAGACCAGCGAAGGGTTTCAGCGGCTCAAGAGCCAATCGGGAGCAGAAGTTGCAAACAGTCACGGACAGCAGCCACAACATGGACTCTCTTCCCAGGATGAAAACACAAATCGCATGGATGCCCCACTCGAGGCTTCAGAAAGTACAAACTCCGTCTCCCAGTCAGACGCTGAGGGTATTGACACTGAGACGGATTCTGTCCTGCACAAGCTGACAGCTGAGCTAGAAGAGGAAAGAAAGAAGAGCCAGCACATATTTGCAGAGTTGGCCGAAGAGATGGAGAAAAACCAACATGTGCTTTCGTTGCTGGAGAAGGAGAAGCAAGGGAGGGAAGAAGAGCGAAAAGAAAGGGAGGCCCGGCTGCAAAGCCTCCTGACTGAATTGAGCCAAAGCCAAAGTCAGTGCCTTGCAATGCAGCAGTACAAAGAGGAAAAGGAGAAACTAAACGTTGAGGTGTCGGAGCTGAGGAAAAGGCTTCAGGAGGAGCAAGATGCCATTAACAAGTTCAGCGAGGAGGTTATTAACACCGCCACCCGTGCTAAGGAGGAGAGACGGAGGCAGGAGGAGGAGTTGATGAGGCTCAAAGAAGAACACAGAGTGGAGGTTGAGCGAGTCAAGCGGCTGTTGGATGAGAGGGAGATGGAACTAAAGTTCAGAGAAGAAGAAGTCATCAGTCTTAAATCGTCCAAGAACAAGCAGAACCAAGCGAAAGCCGGCTTTGGCTCTGATGAGACGATCAGTGTAGAAGAAGCTAATCTGCATAGCGAACCTGACCAAGATGACGTAGATGCATCAAGGCCTGGTGATATTCTGATGGAGCGCTACTTGTCGTCGGTTCCCATTGCACAGTCGCAGTCATCAGTGGGGAATGAAAGCTTTGAACACGGCAGCCAGCTGGACGTTTCAGCAGAACACAGGTCAGACAAAAAGTTAGAAATGTACTTTCTTTTCCATACACACCTCATTATTCTGCAGCCTCGTGATTTAATCCCTGGTATTTGACTTTGTATCCATCTTTTCAGTTTTGAGCTGAACAGCGAAGTGTTCGGAGAGCAGCCCCTGTTGTCCATTTCAAATCGCGTCCACGAAGAAGACGACGACCTCCACAACACTTCGGGCTCGCATTATTTTGCCCCGGTTGTTGACGGGTCCAATAACGAGCCCCCGTCTCTGTGGCTTCACAATTCCACCGCTGGCGAAATGGAGATCAGTCAAAACTCGGAGCAGAGGTATGACGGGTCCAGTTTGGAAAAAGAATTGCTGATTCAGCAGTGTGAGGAGCTGCGAGATGAGCTGGCTCTGAAGGAGCGGGACTTGAACGTGTTGAAGGAGGAAGTCGTCAAAAGTGCAGAAGAACTGGAAGAGGCAAGAAGCAGGTAAAGAATTTGTTTTGGTGACTAACCCCAACAAAGTCTTTCTCATTTTGTCGCCTCATTTCTTCAACGCTTCGTTTTGTCTATTTGATGTAATTTTAATGTCGCTCTCTTGTGCTTCTATTTCTTAATTTGTACTTTAACCCTTTCATAGTGCAGTTGTTAAATGAAATTTAGGACTTTAATATTCTTAAAGGTGTTGTTGAAGTTTTTTCAAGTTAGTGTCAATAGCCATATTGCAATCTCATTTATTCAAAACCATGTGTTGGGAAAATAAAATTCAACATTTCAAGTGGTATTTTAAAAAAAGCTGATGTTTGAACACCAGTCTATATACAAGGGGAACGTGTTCCATTCTAATTTTGATATAGATTGTTTTTTATATTTTAAGCCAGTTTCAGTCAATCAGACTTGTCCAAAAGTGGGAAATTTAAAAAATGATTCCCCCCGCCCCTATATTTTTCAGTAACATAAGGAGTTAAAAAGCTCTTTCACTCAGGTTAGTATGTATTGATATTTCATTTAGCATATGGTGTTCTTTGTCTGTCCAGGTGGTCTCAAGTAACGGAGGAGCTCAGACAGGCTCTGTGGGAGCTCGAAGAGGAAAAGGCAAAGAGAAGTTTCCAGGAGGAGAACACGAGCTTGACGGCCGCAGAACAAGACAACCTTAAGAACAAAACCGGTGCCTTATTGGAGGGAAGAGGAAAGGAGAACATACTGATGCTGACAGGAGAGATAGATGACACGTCCCTGCTCGTCCCTGCCACGTTTTTATCAGAGGAAGAGGATAAACTGGCGAAGGAGCAGGAGAAAGAGACTCCCTCTTCTCAACGCGAGCTGCTGGAATCGTCTCTGCTGGAGATAAAGCAGGCTGCTGTTTCTGCCAACGAGAGCCCAGAAATATTCACAGATGACAACCAGTTGCAAACACTGCAGGTACACACATCTATTAAGCGGCTTTGCTTATTTAACGGCCTCTTAAATATGAAATGTTGGACTTCAAATGGAGACTATGCAATCATAGGGAAAAAATGTTCCATGAAAAGTTACAGCCATAATCTTGTTCTTTATTTTTATAGGTCCAATGTGAAAATCTCCTGTCGGAGCTCGAGAAGACAAAAATGGAACATAAAACTACATCAGACCTGTTGCATGAAAAGACCACTGAGCTGGACACGATGTTGAAAGAGCTTGAAACGACACGTGGGCAAATTCAACATGTCCAAACAGAAGTGGAGCAGCTGCAGGAAGAACTGCAACAGAGCCGCGAGAACGTGGAGCGCGGCGAAAGAGAGAAAAACGAGCTGGAATCTCAGATCTCCCGTCTGAGAGAGAACCTGTCCAGTCTGGAGGACGACCACCGAGCTCGGTCTCTGCAGGAGAGGGAGGAACACAGGAGAAAGGAAGAGGAGATGGACAAGCAGATGAAGCAAATCGAGCAAGTCCTAGAGGAGGAGCTTGAACAATTTGAGAACATTTTGAAAGAAAAAGATGTCGAGGTAAGATTTATCATTCGGTTATTTCTGTTCTTTTGATTTGCAATTGTTCAATCATGAGCTCTTATACCCCAAATCCTTACAGCTGGCCGAGCAGAGGGAGAAGTGGGAGTACGAGTGGCAGGAGAAGGAGAAAGAGCTTCTCGATGTGAGAAATCTATTAGAAACTAAATTGAAGGAGAAGGAGGCTCTCATGGAGAAGCAGGCCGTGACTCTACAGGAGGCTGTAGAACGGCTGAAGACGTCTCACCTGCAGGAGATGAAGGACGTGACGGAGAAACATCAGCAGGAGGTGGAAATTACACATTTCACTGAAGTGGTTTTCATGACTTAATATCCAGTTACGTGATTGTTGATTTAAAACTTTAATGTGTATGAATGCCAAGGTTTCAGAGTTGAATGCTCATCTGGAGGAAGAGCTTCAGAAGCAGCAGGCCAGTTTGGAAGAGGAACAAAAACAACAGCTCTGCCTAATCAAACAGGTATAAGTACATTGTCAGTGTTTCTTACTAAGATTAAAGTTCTTGTAGGATTTTTACCCTCTCCAGAATGACTTCCCGTCTTTAACCTTTCATGTTACTCTCAGGTAACCGAGCGTGAGTACGAGAGGATGATGTCAGAGCTGAAAGACAGACACGATGAAGAGCTCCGGCAGCTCAGGACCCAGGTGACATTAGAGCTGAGGGAAAGCATGGAGGCTGCTCACCAGGTGGAACTGCAGCAAGCTCAGGTAAATCAAATACAAAAGCTAAATCATTTTTTCTCCCTACTTGCAGGTTTTTAATGTTCTTTCATGATATAGTAAAATTGGTGTCTGTTACCACCTGACTGTAATTTAACATGTGGTTCATTCCCTTTAGGCTCAGAAGAACTTGGAGCTGGAGGCTTTGCGCCTCAGTATGACCGCAATCCGAACGGCACAGCAACAAGAGCTGTCCGATGTGACGAAGCTCCAGACCTCCATGAACGACACACTGGCCCAGGAAATGACACGACTTCAGGCCGACCATCAGTCAGAACTGGACCTGATCAAACAGCAGAACCAGGAGCAGCATGACGAGCTGGTTGAGAAACACCGTGAAGAAATGGGTTTGTGCAGACGTATTATTTGTATAGTTAGTTTCATTAGCACACGCAGAAGTAGAGTTTGCTCTATGTTTGCGTCTGGTAAATCTCTTCTTTTTCCTCCTGCGTGCTCAGATGAGTTGAAGCATCAGTGGGAGACTCGGGTTGCACAGGAGAAAGCTTTGGTGAACGAAATCCAGGCCAAAGAGATACAGGTGAAGCCTTTTTTTTACAATTCTATATTTTTTAACTTTTGCACGAGTAAAACATTTTTTTTTTTCCTTATTGCAACTTTTTAAAAATTTCTATTCGTCTTATTTTTGCTTTCAGGCTCTTACTCAAGGGCAAAGTAAAGCTGAAAACACACAAACGGAACTCACGAGCACTCAGGCCTCTCTCACTGAGACGACCGATGCTTTAAGTGAAGCCCAGTCAGAGCTGCAGAAAACTCGAGCCAGACTGGAGGAACTACAGGAGGAGCTGCAACAAGCCTTGGCTGACGGAGTTGCTGCTAAATGTGGGTTGCTTCCCTTCTCTTGTTTTTTTTTTTTTTTTTACCTGTAATGACTAAAATCCACATTTCAATAAGACCGCTGGATTAAAATGTTTCTGAAATACAATCACGCTGACGAAACCACTGAACCCACATCATTTTTCCAACACTATATTTCAGTGTCCAAATTTTAATGCAGATTTGTATGTGATTTTTCAAATTCCATGTGTTATTGAAGTTCTAATGCGATCTCTCCTCAGGTTCTTTAGAGGACCTGATTTCTCGTCATAACACTGTGCTGAATGAGAAGGAGGAGCACGTCGTCCAACTACGGGAGAAAGAACATCAACTGCAGCAAGAGGTTAGTCCACATTTACACTCGCAGTATTTACATGTGGAGTTATGTCCTGTCTGAAATCACAGCATCTACTGACATCTGAAATTAGTTCATTTTTCATGATGTGTCGTGTTTCCTCTTTGCCGGCCAGGTTTTGCGCCTCCAGGAGGAGATGGCGTCACAAAAGCAGAGCTCAGAACTAGAAATAGGTCAGCTATGGACCCAGCTGGAGAGCATGAGAGCAAGTCGACAAGAGTTGGGAGGTGGGATTTTGATGCAGACGCTTTTGTCGAATGGATTTAGCCACGTTTGCTTGGAATCTTAAGGTTTAAATGAAGTAATTTCTTTGAGTTTTATTCTTGTCCATGTCCACTCTCTTTTTTCTTCCAGAGCTTAAAGAGCAGCTTATTGCCCGCTCATCTCGTGTCGATGATATAGAACGCCTGAAAACTGAGTTCAACGAGCAAAAACGAGAAATTAAAGAGCAGAATGAGGCCGAGATGGAAAGCCTGAGGAGGTATGAGAGCACATACGGGCAATTTAACCCTCACATCCCTATCCTCTCTTGAGTGAGATGATTATGAAAATTACACATACAAAAATCTAGTAGATCTCTTCAGAACACTACCGTAAACAGAAGCACTCACCGATTGCACATTTTTTTTACAATTCTACCACAAAATAATCTAAATAAACTCAGGCAAAGTGACTATTAACATAGTACAAACGCAAATTGTTGCATTTTAATGCATTGAAAGGTTTATTTATACTGGCCTCTGCCTGTCGCTGTGTTCTTTCTCCAAAGTAATTATATTTCCTCTGAAAACTCCTGCAGGTATTTTGAGAAACGCTTGTGTGCAGCCGAAGAGAGCTACAGAGAGGAAATTGCTCTGCTGCAGCTCAGGCTGGTTGAAGGTGCCTTGGAGGAGTCTGTTCTCCAAACCACATATGAAAGGTTCGTCCTAGTCCACATGTAAAATAGGATTCATTAGTTATAGTCTACAATTTATGTCTTTGGCTTCTTTTTCAGTTCAATATCTCAAGCTCCTGATATAAAGGAAAAATTGGATCATTCAGCTGTTGAGCATGAAACACCAGAGGTAAGCTATAAACTATCTTTTTTAAGCCAGAGACAACATGGAGGTACTTCTTATCTAATATTTGAGCTGTGTTTTTTTTTTTTTTTTTTCCTCCTCCTTTTGCTCAGGGAGTGTTTGACACTTTGAGGCTTCAGCTCGAGGAGAAACATGCCGAGGACATTTCCAGTTTGCAATCGTCTTTGACGCTTTCCTTCAAGGAGGAGCTCCGACAGGTCAGCTGCTCTTTGAATCCCTCACGTTTCACGGGATCAAAATGGGGAAGCAAATATGAATGCTGCTCATGGTACAGAATATCTTCTTCTCTCCCTTGACCTCTTCTTTGTACATCAGGCGAGCTCGGACCTCACCGACCGTTACTATGAGGAGCTGCAGGAGATGAAGACGCGTCATGCTCTGGACCTTGAGCAGCTCAGAGCCAAACTTTCTGACGCTCATTTGCGAGGTTTGTATCCCATGTCGCTTTACAGAATGACAAGTTTTTCATTTTGGATTGATGACTTATGGATTTAGTTTTTTTTTTTGTCACAGATCTCACCAAAATCCGTTTGGAGGCAGCACAGCAAGTTGAGGTGAGACGACATATTTTGAAGCATAATCATTACATTTTTTAGATATTTATTTAATATAATGTTATACCTTGGTGACTTTTTTTTGGCATCAGGTTGAGGTTGAACAAAGGATGTGGTGTCACACGGAGCAGATGCAGACGTCAATGACCACCATCCACACCCTGGAGAGTCGACTGGCCGACTCAACTAAACAGCAAGAGGCTGAAATGCAGAACACTAAGAAGGTTAGAAACTTAATCGAGCAACATAAAGCAGACATTTGATGATAAAGTGTGATTTTGGCAATCATTGTATTTTGATGCATTTGCTATTGCTGCCTGCAGTTGAAACGGGAGTTTGCCGAGGAGGTTATCCAGCTTGAGGAAGCTCTGAAACAAGAGAAGGAGCTTCTGCAGCAGGACATGAAGAGGCTGAAGGAGAAACATGAGGCCGAGATGTCTGCCTTGAGGTCAAACGTCCGCCAGGAGATGGAAAAAGAGAAGGCACTTCTTGAAAAAGCCCTTTCTGATGAAAGAGAAAAGCTAAACACTCTTCAGGTTACACTGGACAACGGTGACAGTAAGTCAACAAGACTCCATTAGATTGTCAGATTGTCACTCAGATCACCAGCTTTTTGGACAATGTGTCCAGTTTCAGGGATAGTTTGTCATCAGTTATTTTTATATTTGTCTTTTCAGAAATCAAGGAACTTACTGCTGTGCTCGAGCAGCAAGGTGTGGAGAAGCTGCATCAAGCACAAGAAAGGTTAGGTCTGATTCCGACGAGAATCGTAACATGTTTTAGTTGGAAGTGATCTAGTAAAGTTTCCAGTATTAGTTTTGTTTTCTAGATGACCATCCAGAACGTGAGGATTTTTCTTTCAGATGACTTTCATGGTTATTTTTCTTTTTAAAACTTAAATCCCAAAGAACAAATGTTGAATACACTAATGGCATTTTCAGTGTTATTGCTGTATCGGTCAAAACAATATAGGCTAATCACAAACGGCACGCAAAATTGGAGGAAAGGAGATTTGTAGGATCCAAGACTGCATCGGTTCTGTTCTGGGATCTAGTTTTCCTCTCTGCATCGTTATGTAGTACTCCTAGATTCTGTGACACATCCTGTGTTGACTAAAACTGAATTTTCTGTGCGACTGTCACAGAATGTATAATATATACAATCAAAGGTCTGCTTGATCAACCCTTTTTGAAAACGTTTGTTTTGTCTGTTCAGGTTCCAAGAGGAGAAGAAAGAACTGGAGCAGCGTTTGGTCGAGAGATCTGGAGTGTTTATAGCCGAGCTAGAAAGTAAACACAAAGCAGAGTTGGAACATGAGAGAGAAGCACTCCTACACAAACGCCAAGAAGAAATGGACGCACTCGATGCCAAACACAAAGCACAACTAGATGCACTCAGTGCCAGTCACAGAGATCAGCTTGCAGCGATGACGGTTGAGCTCAAGTCCAAGCACAACGCTGACCTTGTTGCCTTGGAGGCAGCCATCAACTCTAAACACAAGGGAGACCTGCAAAATTTGGAGGCCATTTTCCAAGAGGCCAATCAGACTCAGCTGGAGGCTTTAGAAGCAGAACTGACTCACAAACACCAGAAAGAGAGGGATGAACTTGAAAAGAGGATGCTGGGAAATATGGACACTTTGGAGGCCACTTACCTGAAAGAAGTGCAAGTAAGACACAAAACTTAGAAAGTATAAACACTCTTCATATCATCGGGTGATTCTCAGATGGTTTTCAATGATAGATTCCCAGTTTCTATACATTTCTTAATGTCTTTGTTTTCAAATCCAAGACTCTACGTGATGAACTGGTTCAGCTTGAAGAGAAGCATCGTCAGGACCTGAGTTCTTGCAGTTCTGAACACAAACGGGTCGCTGAGCACCTCAGGGAGGACTTGAGAAAAGAGCTGGCTCAGGTGCACATGGAGAAGTTCAAGGCCATGGCTGAAGAACTTAACCACGTCCACAAGGTGAGAAAAAAAAAAGAGTTGGTTTTCATACCAGCAGCCAGCTAATAAAGAAATGATTCAATTATCAAACAAATACGAAATGAAAGCGGATGTTGATGTACTGTTTGGGTTTGTTCTGGTAGACTGAGCTCACTGCTCTACGAGAGGCCTTAGATAATGAACACTGCAACGCCCTGGAAACACTGAAACAACAGGTACATAACATTTGCAATTCTAGTGTCAAGCACACGCAGCACAGTTTTCTCCTAACTAGTTCAAGATTGAGTTTTGTGTTAATGGATTGATAAGATACAGATACTGCTCCTCCTCAGGTTTTATCCCTGGAGCAGCACCACAGCACGGCTCTGCAGGAGCTCTCGCTCACCTCCACCGCTGAAAAAGAGAAACTAATACAACAGCACCAACTCCAGCTACAGGTATGAGTTTAATACGTCCATAACTGGGTGAATGAACATCCTACGCTTTAAAATGTGAGTTGCTTTTAATGGTTGCAACTCAGTTCTTGTCTCCGTGACTCTTAGAGCCCATTAGAAGAGGGATTACACTGGGTCATTGTTCATCCTTTATAATGGCATGTCTGTGTGTTGTGGCACAGTATTTGGATTTTCTCCCCAGAAGCAGTAAAATTGTGAGCATTTCACTGACCACACACTGTGGCAATAAAGCAATTCTCATTTTTGCTGCAGGAACTGAAGGGCATATCTGCCAGGGAACTGGAAGCATGTCGCCGGGAGCTTGAAGAGGAGTCCTCCCGGCAAAGGCAACACTTCGTAGAAGAGGTGGAGCTCCTCAAAGTCCAATCAGAGGAGCGTCTGCAGGACAGAATTAATCAACTGAAGGTAAACGAACATACTTAAGGAAAAAGATAAATAAGATTGTGAAATGGGATCCTTCCAATGAGGTTAGATATAAATTAAAACTGATATTGAGGTAGATATGCAATTGTCACTTGTGGTTTCTGATTTTTCAAGTTATGTATTTGACTGGCTGGGGGTTTTTTTTGTGTGTGTGTGTGACATGATTATGTAATCGCACTGGATTATTGAGAGCTGTGTGTGTGTGTGTGTGTGTGTGTGTGAGGGGTGGCATTGCCCTCTCTAAGCTCCAGCTGCACCAGTTCATTCCTAAGGATAGAATTTTTTTTTTTTCCTTTGGACCCTGTCCCACTGGAGCTTTATTCAAACCCACTTTTCCTCATAATCCCACCATCATATATGTAGAAGTGTTCACGTCCGTCTGTCTCTGTTCTCTCGATCTGCATGCTGCTGGGCCATTGCATGTATTTGTGTTGCTGCCACCATCTGAACAGTAGCTAAATGGGATAGATCTAAGCTTTTTATCCTCTGATGCAGAAGGTTTTAAGCTTGAAGGTGATTTTATTTTTCAGACATTTAGCTTTTGCCGAGCTGAACTGTGGAAGAGCGCTTGTTCCGCCAGTGAACTGCTGCAAAAGATCGGATGGATGAGGGGAGCCTGCAGTAACCCTCAGCTTTTCTCAGGTCATCTTTTCTTTGTCTTCCTGTCGTTGCTTTCTTTGAAGACCGAGTCTGAAGAGCAGAAGGAGGCGGAGCTTGAAAGCCTGAGGCGGAGTTTCAAGTTGGAGCAAGAGGAAAAGGAGCAGAGCTACACCGTCAAAATGAGCCAGCTCACTGCCCAGCTGCAGCAGCTAGATGCTGTGGTGGCCCAGGTACAAGATAAAGCAACGGGTTTT
>OMNM01003346.1:0-11293 GCA_900302745.1 Parablennius parvicornis | reverse complement strand
CATAAAACACCACAGAAGAAGAAGAAGAAGAAGAAGAAGAAGAAGAAGAAGAAGAAGAAGAAGAAGAAGAAGAAGAAGAAGAAGAAGAAGAAGAAGAAGAAGAAGAAGAAGAAGAAGAAGACACACACACACACACACACACACACACACACACACACACACACACACACACACACACACACACACACACACACACACACACACAGACAAGCATGCAAAGCCCACAAATTAACAGGTTTATGTGAGGTTCTTCGTCACAGAAGAAGCTCGTCTGGACTGCAAACCAGGAGATGGGAGAGAGCAGCGATAAGACCCGTCTTTCTTCTGCCTCCCTCCCTCCCTCCATCCAGCATGTGATTGTTCGAGCGGTGTGCTTTTTTGGAAAAGCCTCGCAGGCATAAGAAATCTCTCATTACTGAAAATAGGTCAAACCCTGTGTGTGAATGCACATGCATGAGCAGATACGATGTGTGTGTGTGTGTGTGGGGCAGGTGAGGAGGGCCGGTTAAAAGCTCGCAGCAACAGAAAACTGCATAAAAATATCGTGACTGCGCTGAACTGTAGATATACACACACACAAACACAAGTCCAGAGACAGAGGGAAGGAGAGGAGAGAGCAGGCTTTGGGAGGATCATAAGAAAGACTGAGATAAATAAACAGACAGGTGGCGTGAAAGGAACTGAAAAACCGAGATATTAAAGCCAGTTTTTGAAATGGATCTACTGTCTGTTGAATGTGGATTCAAGGAGCAGGTGCAGTCGAGTCTTTTCGCCGGGACTGGTGTCATATTTGTTAGTTAGTTGCTAGTTTTTTAAGGAATGATTCAGCAGGATTTAGATCAAGGATGGGCGAGCGATTTTCCCGAGAGGGCCACATTAAAAAAAAAATGTAATGTGATTTAATCTTGAAAATGATGAAAATATCTTCTAAAACAACAAATATGTGCAATTAGTTTCAATGGATCAAAATCTGCACGTGGCCAGTGAGCCGAACAAAACTCATGTCTGATTCTGATGCAGGTTTAATGTTTATTTTTTTCACTTTGTTAATAATGTAGATAGGAACAATCTGTTGGTAATGCTGTCGTTTGCTGGAGTTCACGAACAATAAGTGCAACGTGATATTGCTTTACGAGTTGGGGGAGGAAGTTATGAAAACATATGAGTGTCACAGCGAATAATTCTGGAAAAATTGAGGAAATTGAGGTTTTTAAGGTAACTGGGGAAGCTAACGGTCTGTTAGCATCATTAGCTCCCTGCTGTGTGTGCTGCCTGAAACGGGAAACATTAACACGTGGAAAAATGCTCGTAGATGACGACGAGCTCCCTCAAGACGGCAGCTGTGTTCTCACCACGGTCCTGATGAGTTTGACCCTTTTAGCGGAGACTTAATATTCCGCCCTGTGCTCACGGTGATGGAGCGATAATGGCAGGAGAGGAAGTAAAGAAAGAGGATGAAGCAGGAAAAGAAAGGAGTGAATCTGTCAGCTGACTGCAGAGGGAGAGTGATGGAGATGCATTGAGAGAGAGAGGGAGAAGAGAAGTGGATTTGTGTAAAAGGAGAGTATAAATATTACATGTCAGGTTTTACTACTTGGAAAGGGGCTTCCCTTCACTTTCCTCATACATGCTCCCCACTGACGCTCTGCCGGCCGACACACACACACTCATTCACTCACTCATACAGGAGTGTTGCGCTCATCCTGTTGCTGTATTGTGTAACGTTATCCCCGTTTAACCCTGGAGGAGGAAGTGGAGGATGAGGAGCGGAAGGATGAAGAGGAGGAGGAGGAGGATGGGGATGCAGCCATTGTCAATCCAGAAGTGTGTTATGACACAAGCAGTCGGTGGAGATGCTTCGTCCCCGAGATGACGTCTGCTTTTGATATTTTATTCAATAGTTCAATGAGGTTGAATTACTGTGTATTCATTCCTTTATCGATCTCAGCGAGTAAGATAGCATTGCTCTTATTTTTATGGCTTTAGAAATGTTGAAGTTATTCAGGTTTTTTGGGACAGTGTAATTAAATGTTTGTTTGTTTTTTATTACAGATTTGCATCATTGTGTCATGTTGAATTAAAACAAGAGGGAAACATTTGCATTTGTTGTTACTACTCAAGTACAAATTCTGCCATTTGTGGCTCATAAACTGAAATAAGATTGACTTGACTGTTTACATGAATAAATCACGAACTAATTTAACTGATCAGAAAAGGAGCAAACTCTATATTGAGCTTTTTAATGAGAGCAATATAGTTTGTTATAGTCAGTATATTACAGTCGTTTAAGATGCATTTTGAAGAGAACATTTTAAGTTATTTGTCACGCTGGTTTATAAATAGCATTTATTGTTGCATGTTTGTTTGTTTGTTTGATCTGTCAGTCGAATTCGGTTGTGATTGAGGTTTTTCTGTGATACTGTAGCAGCTTTCTGTTGTGATGCAGCGACATTTAGAGGTCCCAGATAGTATGTACTAGTAACGCTTGATATATAAGTTGTTTCTTAATGTAAATCACATGATCTGCCAAACATCCAAAAAGTGTGTCTTTTAGTCCAGAAAATTTGGTACGTTTTTAAAAACTAACATAACAAGATAAGAAATCTGTACCAATTGATTATTTTAGGCTTTAATTTATAAAAATCTGACAGTTTAGGTCTTGTTTAAGAAAAAAAAAGTTCTCAAGCCTTCATACAGTTTTGGGAGTGTGTCTATGCAACAACAGTGCTTGGACTCAATGAAAAGCTTTTGAAAACAGCTCCCAGTGTGAAACTTTTTGAAAATGCTCCAACTCTGTCTCCGTGAAAATGGGAGAAAATGCAACTTTTCTGAAAAGAATGTCCGTGTTCTTCCACGGTTTATGTTTATTCCACGTGTGTGTATTTTCATTACAAAACAAAAAACCAGCGCCAACCCGTGACCCAACATGGTAACGACCTCGTTTTCTGCTGTGTCCGTGTAAACAGACGTTTTAAAAATGCTGTGGTGCAAAAGTGACAATTTCGTAAAATCATAGTACAAAAACGATGCGTTTTCTCTTAAAACGTCGTCAATCTAACAGGACTTAAGTGCTGCTGTGTCAAGATAAATTAAATGAGCTTTGAATTGCAGAAAACTTCCACTCCAGGATTTTTATATTGTAGTACTCGTTTTTTTTTTTTTAATGAATTCATATGAATGCCACTTTCCACACCTACAAATTAGAACACAACACTTGTAAAATCTGAATTTGTAATCGGTATTCCTACTCGTGACGAGTTCTCACACACAAACATGGAAGGAGCCGCAGAAGCCGACGGTTCAGGCTACTGTGCCGCAGCTCGGTGACAGAAAACACCTCATCCTCCTTTTTTTTTTTTTCCTTCTGATTTGCTCAGCTTACTCAGTTCCCTCGGGAATGCAAACTCAGAAATATGATATCGATTTCACAGCTGCTCTCTGCAGCCTTGTTTGGAGCATTATTCAACCTTTTTAATGATGATGTATTGCAGCAGTTCCCAGACCAGGATTAAGAAAAGCCCCTCGAGTCCAAGGAGAGCTGAAAAAAGGAGGAAGAGGATGCATTTCATTTGAATATGTTATCACTCATACGGGGTTGGAGCCAGAGAAAATGTAAAACAGGGATTCTTATTATATTTTTATATATATTTTTTTTTTTTTTTTTGCTCTCTTCACTGCTCAGCAGAAAGCTGACAGACTATGAACAAATATAAAACAAACATCATCTCAGACAAATGTGGATCTGAAGCCTGTTTTCCAGGAAACAATAAAGCTTCCTGAAGAGGAATAAAATGAAATATTGATAAATTCAGTTAAATATGAAGCTGCATACATTAGAGTGGAGGATTTACAAACATCTACAGCTTTTTCTAGAAGAACCTGGACAGCAGAAGAGAAGTTAAAGTGCATGTTTGTATCTTACATGTACAATATATCATATAACATGCAGCACATCCTATATATAGGTGTTGTAAAACGATGCCTCTCTTTCAATGGTATCAGTCCAGATGAGCTCAAATGACTCTTATCACATCACAGACGAAGGATGTTGGAGTCGATGTCACTTTGACCTTCGACCTGTATGATTGTAAGAGAAAGCCATTAATAGATGTGGAGGATCTTGGTCATTATATTTGGCAATGAAAGAACAATCACCTTTCCTCTGTGTGTGTGTGTGTGTGTCTGGGTGAATAAAAAGGCTTTTTACTACTTGAAGTCTGTAAAGTTGGACTGGTCTGTGCATGAAATGTCAGATATTCTTTAAAACTGGGGTTATTACTGCCCCCTGGTGTTAAAAAGATCCAGCTTCAGTTGAGGTTTGTCTGTGTGGAGTTTGCATGTTCAGCTTTTGCTTGTGCCGGTTTCTCTCCAGACCGTCCTAAAACTTGTGTTTCCAGTGACTCCTAACATCGTAGTCGTGTTAACAGACACCCAAAACGCAACAAAAGTTGTCAGTTTTCACGTTGTCATGTAAACCGGGCCTATCTCTTCCAGTTACTTCTATGTTCCAGCCACTGGGTGTTGTCACTGGCGGCTTATTTTGATTTCTGATTCCTGGTCTTCCTCTCTGGAAGAAATGAATGAACACAGATGACGACACTGCTACCTGGTGGCCACTAGAGGAAAAGACTTGTTTGTTTGGTTTTTATTTTTTAAACAAAGGAAGCCGGTTTTCTTTCAGTTGCACAAAACGTGTTGGGCACTGAAGGGAGAACAGACATTGTTCTTGGACACAAATATGTGCTAGTGTCGTACAATTAAAGTAAAAAAAAAAATGTTGCCTCTTTCTTACAAATTTGTAATTTATTGTGATGTATCGTAGCGCTCATATCGCCGTATGTTTACGATGTTTGTGTCCTTATTGGTGGGCGATGTTCACATCCAGTGACCTGGAGGGTGAAAAAGGTGAACACACTTCTTGTAACCTTCATGTCGCAGTTCATCTTTGCAACAATGCGTGAAGCGTCCTTGAGCATCGTGTGACGGCGAACATCACGTGACACGTACATGATGTTCGGCATGCATCACATCCGATCTGAATCAGACGGAAGGTGTGTGCGAGGCTGAGACTGACATCTGCGTGTGATTGTGTCTTCAGACCGTGTGTCGCTTTCTCTCCCCTCCATCATATTGTCTCACACGCCTCTCCATCAAGGCTGACATCTCAGGCTCGTCTCCTCGGCGTCCACCCTCTGGCCTCGCGCTCGCTGCGTCGTTTACATAATATCATACCTTTCCTCTGCCGTACAACTCGCCCACCAACACTGTGTTGCGGCTCTGCAGTCGATACACATCTGATGTTTGCTCCTTAATCCTCCGCTATTAAACCTGTTTGTCATGCTAAGCCTCGCCATTACCACTGACCTGTGTGTGTGTGTATGTTTATGCAGGTGTACGTGTGTGTGTGTGTGTGTGTGTGTGGTCCGCTGTTGACTTGACTGTTTGATCCATGCAATGCCGAGATGAGGGATGATTTTTTTTTTGAAAGGACAAAGCAGGACTGAGTGCTGAGGTAATATACTGGGAATGTAACTGAGATGTGTGTGTGTGCATGTGTGTGTGTGTGTGTGTGTGTGTACTACAGGTTTTCTCCACTGCATCATGCGGCCCTTAATGGAAACCTGGAGCTCATCTCTCTGCTGCTGGAGTCGCAGGCTGCTGTCGACATCAGAGACCAGAAAGGTGAGAGTCCAGAGAGAGAGAGAGAGAAAAAACACAATTTATGTAAACAACCCCAATTCCCAAAAAAACTCAAAACAGACTTCAATGATGTACAAATCTCATGAAGTCATATTTTCTTTCTAATAGAACACAAACAGCATATCCGATTTTGAGAATGAGACATTTTGTATTTGAGGGCAGCAACGTATATCAAAACAATTATTTTCATCCTGATTCTTTGAACAAATATAAAGAAACATGTGAGAGAACCTGCTCGACAGTATTGGACCTTCATTTCATGACGCGGTGAAAGGTCCGGAGTGCAGTCCAGCAGCTGTACTCTATTACTGTGAAGCTGCTGTGATGGCTGCACCGTGTGGTTTTACAATGACCTTTCCTCAAACACATGTTGAGCAGATGTTGCTTTAACACAGTGCAGCCCAACGCAGAAGAGTTTTCCCACTTTTCCTCGGGCCATTTTTAATAAGCACTTCTGGACTGTGTGTATAATTGTCACCTTATTTGCATGATCCAACTCTAAGTTGCATTTGTGGATTCTTTTGTAAACAACAGTATGTAAACAGACTGACTTATGGAACGAGTTCATGTTGTGATACTTATAACTCATTAGTCACCTGAGGGCCTGAATTTCTCCAACATTTAATTTTATCCTTGTATGTTAATAAAACACTGAAATATTAAGAATAGGTGTATATTTGTGACATTTAACTGTTCAACTAATTAATCACGTTCAACCTTGTTATATACTGTAAATCATGGAATCATCAAAGTCTGCGCAAATGACAAACACGCAAACATTTCTAAAATTAAAGTTGTCATTATGGGATATTATGTGCAGAATTTTGAGGGGAAAAAAAAACATTATCATTTTGGATATAACAAAATTTGGAAAAGGTGAATTCACTCCGGAAACACAGTGAAATATCACAAAACGTTGCATGTTCTCAGAAATGTCCTGTCTCGTCTGAAATCTGTTTATAAAATCCACAAGACATAATTCAGTTGAAAAGAAAACAGACAGTAAGAATCAGGGCAGTCACCAGGAAAACGGCTGTGGCAGCAGCCTGGAGGTCGACACACTCACCGCTGCACACACACACACACACACACACACACACACACTATACTCGGTCCACAGAGAAGAGTTCAGATACAAGAAGGAGCTCCGACACCCATCGACAGGCTAAAAGACACTTCTATAAAATCCAGATTGAGAACTGTAATATACTGACCACAGTCCTCTGTGGCCGATAAAGAACAGAGAAGTTTGTTCCCGTTGCCTCAAGATCCAAAGAAATCAGCAGACACACAGATGTTCACCTGCTCCAGTCGCACACATTGAAGCTGCAGCCTCAATATTTATAAGTCTTAAAAATGAATGTGTGAAAGACGCCACCGCTCACCTGTTGTCTGGGGATGAAAGCATCACAGGTGTTCACGCTGTTGTCCTCCCGTGTGCGCAGGTATGCGGCCGCTGCACTACGCAGCCTGGCAGGGGAAGGCCGAGCCCATGAAGATGCTGCTGAAATCGGGCTCGTCAGTAAACGGCCAGTCGGACGAGGGACAGATTCCTCTTCATCTCTCGGCGCAGCACGGACACTACGACGTGGTGAGTGTGAGCGTGAACCGTAAACACAACCGGACGCAGGTCTCCAGAGACTTGAGGGAAAACCTGTGCATGCACAGGAAGATCGTGCAAACCAGTTATCTTACTTTTTGTACATTTTACAAATTAACAGATTCACCACAGTTTCTACAGATAAAATTAACATCATCTGCGCATCTTCAAGTTATTAACAAACGTATTTGAACCATAAGTTGAACTTTTTCTCACACACGATCTACTAGTGAAGACTTTCACACACCTGATTGAACTCGTTGCTCAGAATTCACAACATTAACTCAAGCCACGTTTACACGGTTTTTTACAAAAACAGATATTTCTCAATCTACTTTTACAAAAAAAGTCTTTATTGACATGGGCCCACAAATACACCTGCTTCAGAGCTGCTATGAGCAGCCAAACCTGTAGGGGGCAGTGTAACAAGAAACATGATGTCATGATAGCCAATCAGATTCCTGGAAAAAAAAAAAACACGTCATAAATTGCGACGTAAATATCCGCCTACTCCTCTTTACATGTAAACAGAGACATGGAGTTTTTCCAGATCTCCACTGTGGAGTTTTCAGGAATTCTCGTTTGTGGTGAAATGCAGTTGCATTTAGGTGTAAATTTTCGGCCTAAAGGCAGGGAAATATCAGTTTTTTCAAATACCAGGGTACATGTAAACGTGGCCTCAAAGTCATCCAAACTTTCTCCACATCCAGTATCAAGTCCATACTTCTTACACAAGCTGATTCAACTAATCTATTTATAATGAAGGACTTTCATTGTAAAAGTAGATATATTGAATCATTACTTAGTTATGAGGGTCTCTCTATTGTTATCATCTTATTTGCTCAGTTAGATTCATCATCCATGTTATTACAGCTCTGAAACTTTTTACTCACGCTTTGGTTTTTTTTCTCCACTAAAACCAACGATCGTCTTCAGTCCCTTCAACAGTAACCTGACAGTTTTTCTTTTTGTCCCTTTTGTTGAGGAGATAAAAGAGTCTTCCGGAACAAAACCAGTCACAAAAAACAGAGGCTTTACCCGTCAAGAAATAAAAGATCTTGGGGGTAAAAAAATAAAAATACTGCAGTGCTGCTGCGTTTGCCAAAGAGACAACAATGAAATATAGAAGCTTCACTCCAGCAGCCCGGAGGAGAGCGGAGCCGAGCTGAGTGTTCACAGGCTCCACAGCTGAAGAGTCGCTGCTTCCATTTGATTAAATATCCATGATTTATACAGGCGAACAAACTGGGGGCCCAAGCTTTAATCCGCAGCTGCGCCCAGTGCATGCAGAGAAAATTAATAGGAAAATTAGGAAAACTGAAGCAGATCGCAGATGGGAGAATGAATCATTTAACATCCATCACAAAAAGCAAAAAAAAAAAAAAAAAAAAAGCTGAAACAGTGCGTTTTTATCTGAGACTTGGGACTCTTACGAGACGTGTCCTCCTAATTAGTTCATGTGCATTATAAGAAGAAAGCACAATGATATTGGTTCGCTTTGTTGGGAAATTGAATCCTCCAAACTTAACTTCTGTTTCCATTTATTTACACCGGATGCCTCAGTTTGTCTGATTGATAAGTGGTAGATTTTTTTTTTTATTTCTCGTATTCTCTATTTTGTTACCAAAAGTTTGATCTAACGGTAGAGAAGGGACTATACAGACTGAGAATCTTAAAGCCCCGTTTACACGACGATGTTTTCAAGTGAAAAAGCAACATTTTTGTAGCGTTTTGGCTTTCCACTTTGAGAACAGTTTTCAAAAACTTACCTTTCCACTGTCTCTGAGCAGCGTTGTCGTGTCAACGGACTACTGAAAGTTTTACATTTTCGACTTGAAAAGCAAATCAGAAATGAAAAACGTCATGTAAACTGAGCCTAATGAGGAAATTCTTAAACTTTGCACAAACATTGCAGGTCAAAGGTCTGTTTAGAGGCTTCAAGGCTCAGTTGTGCTCACTATGCACAAAGTAGTCTGTGCTGATTTCATCTCCATTCATCTCATGAAAGCTTGCGGACATGCAACAAGTTGCAGTACTAACAATAACCACCAGGCACTTCTTGGTGTTTAATGTCCTCACAGACCACCACTACCTCAATATTGTGCCTCTTTCTCATTAATGACTTCCTTCGTCTTCCTATATGACTGCTATTTTGGGGCGACGAGGCGATTTGAAAGTGTTGAAAAGCTGAATGATATGACTCCTTTAAGGGCCACCGTCACAGTTTCCTCCACATTGAGTGTGTACGGAGGTCGTCGTGTGTACGGAGGTTTGATCTCACTCTGTCCACAAATCCCAATGTCCTTGAACCAGACATTTAACCCAACCGTCGTCTCCATCTGTGTGTGTGGGTGTGTGAAGAGGTGGATCGTGTAAAGTGCATTGAGACTGCTGAAGCGGTAAAACGCACGATACAGGGAAACTCCATTTAACTTTTATTACCCGAGTCTGGACAAACATCGATACAAACTGCACCCTGACTGGCTGTCATGCGGTCGTTTATTCTGCTTCTTCTGATGCGTGTGTGTGTCGTTCTGGCCTTCAGTCTGAGATGTTGCTGCAGCACCAGTCCAACCCGTGCATCGTGGATAATGCAGGGAAAACTCCTCTGGACCTGGCCTGTGAGTTTGGCAGAGTCGGGGTAAGGGCCCATTGTTTTTACTATATATAGAAAATAATCACCTTCAAGTCAAAAGGAAAGCTAAATTGTGGCCATGTTATCACTGTGGATTTATGTGTGCAGGTGGTGCAGTTGTTGCTGTCGAGTAATATGTGTGCCGCTTTGCTGGAGCCCAAAAAAGGAGACACCACCGACCCCAACGGGACGTCTCCGCTCCACCTGGCGGCCAAGAACGGACACATAGACATTATCAGGTAACCACAAACACACCTGCGTGGTCTCTCTCGTACACACAACTCCTAAGTTATCTATTCTTATTTATAAAGCAACGTTCAGGAAATACAATTTAGCTAAAATTGCATTGGCTTACACCTGAACATGTGACTTACATCTTTTTTTTCTTGTCATGATACCTTTTTTGATCGATGCAACTTATAATCAGGTGCTTATTGTCTGGAATGTACAGTAAATAACTTTTCTGCAAAAGATTCCACAGTGCTATATTTTATTGAGAGTTTTACTCCTCACACATTCGCTTTCATAAGGAATCAGGAAGTGTGTGCGTGCATGCAAACACGCTGTCAACTAGGCGCCTCTCATTGAAACTACAGTGATTTCAACGTGTTTTACAGTCCAGTTGTAATGAAGACGTTGACTTCTACCAAAGCATGAACGACACAGTTTCTCCCAGATCAATCTCAAAATACATTTAATTCAATTAGAATTTTATTTATAAAGCACCAATAACAGCACACTCATCACAAGGCAATTTTACAGAGAGAAATCTAAATATTCTACTTGAGCAAACATAGGCGACAATAGAAAGTAAGAACTCCTTTTAACAGGAGCAAACCTGCAGAACCAGACCTGGAGGTGGAGACTTTCTGCTCTTCCTGTTGGATTTATGGGATGGAAAAGGGATAGGACAGAGAGCAACAAACAGATTGTCCTAAATCCACTCCAGAGGTGATGGAGGCTGAAGCCTCAGACCACAAACTTTCAGTTCCACTGTCAGAGATCCCGAAGAGAGAGACAGAAAAGAGAGAGCACAGACTACAGGAGAATGTTAGTGACATGTAATAGTGAAACATCACTGTGTAGAGCAAGAAAGGAAAGAAGTTCAGAGCAGGTCTTCCAGCGGTCTATAGATAAGGCGTGACTGTTTTTTAATGGACTCTGGGAAGAAACTCAAAAAGCCACACAGGCACAGGGAGAACATGCAGAAGCCCCCAGTGTGGATTCACTCTGGGAATGTTGTAGTATCCCACCGTGCAGTAAATATAAAGACAGAATAAGAACAGATGTCCAGCACGACGGGGGTACGATATAATCCAATGCACAAGGAGGATAATGGAACAAATGTTTTTTTTTTT
>OMNM01003344.1:18164-28935 GCA_900302745.1 Parablennius parvicornis | reverse complement strand
AGATAGAGAGAAAAATAAAAAAAATTGATGAATAGATAAAAACAAAAATGTATTACAGCCCTGTGGATTTATGTTTTTTTGTTTGTTTTTCTTTTCCGTGTGTGTAAAAGTAAAATGTACAAAATGCACGTAATGAATTTGATGAGACCCCAGGAAGAATAGTGACTGAAATTTCAGAAGCTAATGGAGATCTTAATGAAATGAAATGAAAAGGTGCAGCACTGTGGAGGTCATCGGTTTGTGTCCCATCCTTCCCGAAGCCTTTCACCTTCAACAAAGTTTTGCAGGGTCGTTTTCATAATGAACTGTGTAATGTTCTCAAACCTGGCGGGTGAACAATATCAACAACTAACCACATCAACTAGTGGTCAAATGTGATAACTACACTGTTTTCAGTGTTTCTGCCGTTTCCATGTGAACGGAGATTATTCACATTATCTGAAATGAAGATGCAAAAAACAGAGTGTTTCACGAGAAACATTATTGTTTAAATGGGGTCTACTAATTAGTTGTTTAACTGACTACTGTTACACGTCCCACAGAGTGACTGACATAGTTGCTTTTTTGGATTTTTTTTCTTTTTCTGTTTTTACTTAATTCGAGTGTCTACCTGCAGGGAAAATGGTTAAGAAATCCAAAGAGCAAAGTGAAGGCTACAGCTGGGAAGTGAAGCTCTTACCAGAAAACTACGATATGCAATTACAGTGTCAAAAGCAGCCCGGATCTGCTGCTTTTTAATAGACATTCCCACATAGTTCTACACGAGTAGCTGCAGAGTAGCGTCTGTTAAAGGTTCAACGTCTGACTGTAACTTTGATCTTTCACGGCTGAGAAAATTTCTGAATCAAAAAAGCAGAAATATTTCCTTAAAGGGGGAAAAAAAAAATAGTCCAATCAATTGTAAAAACTGCAAAACTTCATGTGTACATATATTGAAACCTCAAGCGGCTCCTCTCATCAGAACGAACTGATGTGATGTGAAGAGTCGGCTTAAAGGAGCAGGAAAGCCTCCTTTTATACACGGATGGGGTGGATGGATGGATTATTCACAGGGATTTATTCCAAGATGCCGGGGTTCACATTCAGAGAGGACAGTCAAGTCAATGTTTGTTTTCAAATAAATAACACGCTGTCTTCAATGTAACCATTCAAGCTGAACCAGAACCATTTTCATGAACATAATCAAGAAGTTTTACCATCAAAGTGGCGATTTCAATCGTAATTTAACTCTCACGGTAAATTAAATGAAATAATTACTAACCGTAAACATTACCTCTCCTGTTTCCAAGCAGGATCATTTAAATGGAAAAAAAGAAATAAAGCAATGCCGTCAGCCCCATGAAGGAATAAAAAAGCATTAGCATCAATTGAAATAAGCACATGACTCCTTCAGTTTTAACAAATCTCACCTACTTCAGAAAAAAAGATAATACATCTAAACATATTTTTTCTTTACAATAAGCATTTGTGCTGTTTATTGAACCATTAATGCAACTATATATCCTTGATAATTTACCAATTTCTCAGTGTTTTTACCAGCATCTTTTATATTGTAATATATTTTATCAGAAATATTAGTTACATATAAAGAAGTTAGTTTTATATCAAATACATTGTACCAAAATTGCTTTGTTATTCAGTGAGTGACTGTCATTTTTTGATGTCGTGGAGTTAAAATGCACTCTGTTAACCAGTGTCGGTATGTTTTGTTCTTTGTTTGAACAAACTGGAGTGTTTGACTTGTGTCTGGTTTAAAGTGGGAACTCCTTCACTTCCACTGATCCACCAACAGAAACATGGACCAAACCATTTGGAAGCAGGTGTGGGGAGGAAGTGATCATTTTAAAGTTGCAAACATAAACAAACCTAATTTCATGTGTGTGAATGTCACAAATTCATGGCGTTTTTATTATTTAGTCATTTAAAATGGTTTTATTTATATAGCTTGATTCTACTCTTTTCCCCATAACTTCTATAAATATGTAAAAATGCTATTTATAAAATTCTTACTGAAGTCTAATACTGATCAATGAGATAATTTTTCAAAACTCCTAGTTTAAAAAAAAATCTCTAATTGGGGTTAAATTCTTATTTAACAATCCTATCATCTCATCCTATACACAATATGGGATTAATGCAACGTAAATGATCTCTTATTTTCTGATTATGAATGTTTTTGGTCAATATTATTAACTTGTCAATGTTTTAATGCTCACTTGGGCTTAAATGATGTGTTATTGCTCAGTCTTTGAAATTACAATGAAATAAAAGAACAGCGTCGTTGTTGTTGCTGCACGTCTGTACAATCGCGTGTTCTCGTAAAACCTGATCATTAAGATTTTGGTCCCAGTGGCTGCTGACGCCTGCTGACTATACAGCGTGACCCTTGTGATTCACACAGACCTTTATAGCAGTCTTTTCAATATGGTAGCCTCTTCTGGGGGCTGCAGGATCAATTCACACGTCAATGATGCGAGCGCGGCGAAACCCAAGAAATGCAACACTGGAGAAAGTGGAGGTTTGACGACAATAAATCACATGTTTCAAAGTCAATACATCAGTCAATAAAATGTAGGCAGCCTTGCAGATTTAGTGTACACTAAAAACCCTGCTTTAGTTCCAACATGACCGTCCTGTCATAGCGAGAGCAGGGTTCAAACTTAGTTTATTTTTTAGATTTTTTTTTTTTTTTAATTTATTTATTTTTTAATAGCAAGAAGAGAGGAAAGTATTGATGAGGTGGAGAGGAGGATGTAATTTCAATCCAGGTCAGAGCCTCCTAAACGCTCCAGTTTATTACCATGGTGGTCACAGGACCCTCCACTGAAGTGCTCATTACCTTGTGCTATTCCAGCAGCACTCACAATTACTTCTGTTTCATTACAGAAGCCTGATTCGCTGGATAGTAGATTTGGAGACACTTCATTATGTTGTTCTGTCTTTTATGTCAGTGTTTTCCACAGACTGGACTGCGAGCATTTCGTCCTTCTATATTATCGCAAGCAAAGGTTTTTCCTATCAATTTTGAAAAGACTGAGTAAATCTGAATGTGATACAGTGGTTAAAACTATTGCTCAAAACAAGAAGACTTTGGCCCACCATGCTTTTTTGTTTTGTGGAGCTTGGATTTTCCCAGTCATATGGACATTTAGGGCAGGTGCAAATGCGAAAAGAATCTAAATTATTGCATTTTGTGAAGAATGAAATAGTGCAGTCATTTCAAAACACTTCAAAACATTTCAAATACTCCACGTGTAAAGGACAGACCATTAGCAAATCATTCCAGCAAATCGGTGAAACGAATGTAAAAAAAAAAAAAAAATTAATTAATTGGTGAATGTAAATTGTCCTTCAATGAACTGATGCTCAGCATGTAACATGCTTTTTGCCATGCAAAATTAAATTTTACTGTTTATAAATCAGGTGTGTCAAACACATTTTAGCTCAGGGGCCACATTTAACTAAATTTCATACGGAAAAAGTATTATCCTACCAGTTCAAAAAGTGGCCCCACCCTAAATTATTTTTCAAAATATCATTATTCTTACGTGAAATGAAGATTTGGAATTACTTATAATTAAGAGTTTGAGCTAAAACGTATGATTAAAGACCACTTTAAGGGACTATTGTGACTTTTTCAAGCTTTCAAACACCTCCCCAACCAGTTGCGTGCTGGATCTCTGTAAAGAATGACGCAATCGTCTATATCAGGGTTGTTGAACACGTTTTAGTTCAGGGGGCCACAAACAGCTCAATTTCATCTAAATAGTGCCATAATAACCTTTTGAATTTAAACTTTAAAGTTTCTCTTTGTTGTGGTGCAGAGTATAGGTCATGAAAATGTCTGTATTTTCACAAAACCAAACAATTACTTCAGAAAAACTCAACATGAAGCCAACTTTAATGGTGCAAAATACTGTGATATGTCCCCAAAAAAAAAAAGATCTCATCTAGCTGTGGCATTATGCATGTTGTTACAAACTGACCCTGACAGCATGACTTTGAGGGTGATGCTAGTTTTCTAGCTACTCTTCTAGCATGGCAGCATCCCCGATATCTCAACTCGAGCCTCAGTGTTGTGTGTCGTGTCTGTCATTCTCAAGAATGGCGGGGCGCGAGTACTTGGCATTGCAGCTGATGATGCAGATGATTATTTGTATTCGCTTCGCATTCAGACTTCATGAGTAATGTCTATTTAGTTCGTCTTGAGGGAAATAAAAAATCCAGCAGCTTACCTTCAGTGTTTCTCTTGACATTTGTAACTTCAAGTGTGATTATTTACTCATGAGTATGTGTGAAGACAGCTTAAGAATAGCTCCGACATGCGTGTGTGGATGCTATGCAGAAGTGACTTGTGTGTAGAACGACGCAGTGTCACTTTTGCTTGTGCTCTCAGGAGTGTTGGCAAGTTCGTAGATGCCACAGCAGGTGTGACAAAAGACAGAACTGCTTATTCTAGTGTGATTTTAATTATTAGTTCCTTTTGTAAATGTAGAAACACACATATTACAATGTTTTATGAACTGTAAGAAAAGCATGTAATCAGCACATTGCTGTTATGATGATATTGATTCCTTCTTGGCATTTTAGGTGAAGGGAAGAACGTTTCTAATCTAAATAGATATTCCTTCTGCAGCGTCCTTCACAAGGTTCCTGTCAGGAGCATCAAGTGTGCATTAGTCTCCCTTACAGATGGTCACTGGCTTCCTTCAGCTGCTTTTGGGAGTTGGTATCGCCACTCGGTCTGCGCCGCACTACCGGCAGCGGCGACTCTCTGCGTGATTGATCAGATGCGCGGTTCCTTTACCAGGACAGGCGGCGTGATGGGGCGGCGCGCCCGGTGTGTCATGTAAGCTCCCAGTCATTATCTTCCAGCCAGTGTGGAGCTACCTCGAGCGGCTCTTTTGACCCGAGGCGCTCAGCCTGCCAGTGCTCGGCTCGCACTTCGAAATTAGTCACTCTCTGACAGGTGGGGATAGATGTCTGTGATCCCGGCCAGATTCATACACTTTTTCACCCCATCTATCATCACCCACGGCTCTTTTTGTTTCAGACTCTGCACCATTTTATTTCTGCTATGGTCCGTTTCCTCTTCACACAAACCACCGACTTCGACACGGTGCAATCAAGATATGCTTCATAATTCATTGTTTCTACAAACAGTATGAAATAAGTGGGGGAAAACAATGATTTTAATGTGGAAACGGAACTTGAGACTTCAGTCAGCCTGTATTATCCACTCATCATTTCATCCTCCGGACTGTTTTATCTGACTCCAGGTCACGTGGGACTGAAGTCGATCCAAGCTGACATTGGGTGAAATGCAGGGTGCACTCAGGACAAGATGTCAGTACATCACAGGGCAAACAGAAATCCACACAGAGATTCATTCGATGTGGAGACACTAACCATCCATCGATTCATCCATCTTCTGTCCCCCTTGTCCTGTTCAGGGTCCCCATTCAGCTAATAAGCATTTTTTTTGAAACAACACACAAACAAACTCCACACGGAAAGATATTATAGCCCAGAAACAACTCAAAGATATTCTACTTTAACAATCATGTGGCCTGCAGGCTGCATTATTTACAGTGAATTTCTAGCATATGAGGTTATGTTTGCAGCATAATGATTCAAAAGCGGTATTTAATTCATCAAGAATCCGAATGTGAAATTTGACCACTCGTATCCTTTCTTCACGTGCAGTCAGTTTGTGGAGCCGAATCTCTCGGTGTGGGCTGAAGAGTGAGCGAGAGCCCACTCGTGACTGAAGAAAGCCCCCCAGCTCACTGCAGCCTCCGACCACAACATACAAAGCAGAGATGTTTACTAGTAAGCAAAGCATTGTTTGGGTTATCTTAAATTCTCTCAGCCTGTGAGTCACTCGCCATGTTCACACCCAAAGCTCCTGTTGTACGTCTCCCAGCTCTAGTATCTTTAGATTTAACGTCATGCGGATAACAGCTATGGTATTGCAAATTATTGTTCATTCTTCTTTTCATCGAGCTAACTCAAAATGTTTTTCGTTTTCTTTTGTTTCTTTTTTTTTAAATTGAAATAGACCAATTTTGTGGTTTACTGAGCTCTTGTGCAAAGAGAGAAAATACATCTCTGACCTTGTTATTGTTTCAAATATGGATTGTTCTCAAGTGGTCACACTTTACCCACGATTTTAACACATCCACGTGGCCTGCTGGTGGAGTCACATGTAAAGCTATGATGGGGGATGGTTGTTATCCCCTTCATGGATAAGAATAGTCCAGCAGAACCAGGATAAATGCACATATATATGTGTGTGTTTATAGTATTCAAGAGGGAATATCACTCCCATAAGCAAATTGCACCATGACCCTCAACATGTCTTGTTTGCTTTTTTTCTATTTTTAAATATATGTATACACTTGAATCCATCCCCTACCACATACAGCTCTTTTCAGAGAAATGTGACGTGGAGGCTCCTCACCATATTATAACACCTCAGCTGGTTTCCAACCAGTTTCAAGCTGTGTGGGAGACAGATTGTCAGAATCTGAGAGAACTGCCACAGTCTATATAAGCCAAGCATGTTCTGAACTCAAGACAGCCTGCTTTGCTTTGTGGTCATCACTATGAGCACGGTCCAAAGTCTTTGTGTGGCTGCGCTTGTGTGCATGCGACTGTAAATGCAAGTGGGTGTAAAATGAATCAAACACAATCTGAGTAATTAGTCTTTTTTTTTCCTACCCCTCTTTTATTAATGAGATGAGATTTTAAGGAGCTGAGATGGATATGTCATTTTTTGGCTCAGCACTCTGCGATGTGTTCAGGGTGCTTTTTCTCTCCCACCTATGGCAATATTGCTCTTTTGAGAATCACAGTGTGTGGGCTGGTTGTAAAGAATCGAGTTTTTCACACCCTCTGAAAGGAATCTTTTATTCTTCCTAACATATTTGTAATCTGCAATAACAAACAGCAAAATAAGGCACTTAAATGAGATAACAATTTCTGCGACGTCAGCATACGTGAATCATGCGACTAATTGAGATTATTTTCATGTTGTTCATATTAGATCAGCACAATATCAACACAATATCAAAGATCCAACATCAACTTACTTTTAAAAACAATAACTGTTCCACACAGGTAATGGAGTCTGTGGTAAATTTAAAGCAGTTGCAATGGATCCCATCACTCCTTCAGTCTTATCCGTCTAGCCAAGTCAATCGTATGAGACACATATATACATCTGTAAACGGCAAATAAAACACCAAAATGATGCGTTTTCATTTGAAACGTTGTCGTGTCACCAAATTATCTGAAGCGCGTGTTCTTTTGGACTCTAAGTAAAAGATACATTGCAAACTCCACAAGGCATCTGTGCCTGGCTCAAACCAATGTCATTCTTGTTATGATGCCCCAGTACACACCATTTATTTTATTTATTTATTTTTTTGTGTCTCATATCCTCTTAGCCTGTGAGAAAATGCATTTGTTGGCACTGAGCGTTTCTTCATTGGACGACCGTTCAGCTGGTAAGTGTGTCATTCACAAAAGATACATTTTGGAAACCACTTCAAGCCATAAGGCACAAATATAACTCATCAGCATTGGGAATTGGCTGCGGAAGCTCAGATCAAAATCACATGCTAATGAACTGTGGCACCATTAAACACAGCAGACCGCTTATGTTTTTCACCAAAGGGCATATAAAAAAAAAAATATTAAAAAATGGTTTCGTTTTATTCTCTTGCTGTATAAAATGATTGAAATGTGGCTTTTTGAGCTAAAAGAAAGCCACAGGAGCTGCGTGGTATTACATTTACCCGGTCTTGTTTTGTTGCGAAGAGACTGGGGAAGAACCTAAGTCTTTCACTTAAAAAATAGTACCACATATTGAACATACTTCTTCTTCCCTCTGTCCTTTTAGTGCCTGGTTCCCTGTGTCTTCGACCAATATTAACTTGATCAAAAGACAGTGGCTGGCCTCAGAGCAAACTAATATGCTCATTAGCATTGACGAGGGTGCCTGGGAGCAGTTCATGTGCATTAATGAAGTAAAAAACAGAGCCAAACAGTCGTACTCGGCTAGCTTTGGAATGCGCAGCCAGCCACACGCGGGGTTCCCTAATGACCTCGGGATCTTTACTCGGGCAGAATTCAATAGGCCGTTTTAAAATGGCTTTGTTCAACAGCTCCGTACTGTTATCATGTATAGCTTATGGTGCTTTTGTAAATCCTGTGAATAATGTTCAAATGCCCCGAGTTGGATTTTATTTTTAAATGCAGACAAATGAAAATAGAGCAGGCTCCCTGAACTACATGTTGTTCTACTTGCAATGCTAAAAAAAAAAAAAACAAACAAAAAAAGGCCCCCACAGAAATAAAAAAGAAACAATTTTCCCTGCATATTGAGATATTGTTACCCCAGGGATATGTTTAATTTCCATGGACGAATTGCCCCTCACTTTTTTTTACATCCTAAAACTGACTCACTGAAGCAAACGAGTTTACCTCTTTTTTTTTTTTTTCTTTCTCTCTGGCACGAGAGGTCATTTCATTACATTTTCCATCAACACCGTGGATATGCTGTGCTTTATATTCTGCAGCCATGATTATTTGAATTGATTGACCACTGACATTTTGCAGTTGTTCTCTGTGATGCAAATTTTAACTGCAGGAGTTGGCAAAGGGCAGTATTTTCAAAGTATTCACACCTGCCTCCTCAGATCGTAGGGCAGGGGGGTGGGGGGTGGGGGTGTATACGGGCCACGAGGTCCCCCGTGCTTGCCACATGGCCATTTCAAAGATGACATTTTATCAAGACCATCTTCAGCTGCGAGCATGGGCGGGTGAAGCCGGCATTCAGGTCAATAGTCTGTTGTGTCTAGACGGGCTGAAAGGTGTGTGCACTTCCATACATATTCTGCTCCCCTTCTCTTTATTCTCACTCAGTGTGTGCACGTGTGTGTATGTCTCATGCATGCATATGCCCACAAATATATCCATCGACGGAAACCTACAGCACGAGCGAGGGAGATTACAGCTAAGAGGCAATATGCAGAAATCACAACAGCAAAGGTGTAAAGCTGGCGAAACATCTTTGTTCTTTTTTTTTTTTTCTTCAATTTAGATACACAAAGCCTTTCCGCATCTATTAAAATCCTCTTTTTGGTACTGAGGAGCTATTTTCTCAGAAATTAGAAGCTCTATCATCCTGAAAGCAATCCTAAAGAAGGCTGAACGCTGGCGTGTGAAGCGGTGATAAAACAAGATGGGTGCCTGCAAGTGAAGATACATCAACAAACAGAAATACACAAACCACTCCGCAGTGTCTATATTGCTGCTAAACGCACTATGGGGCCTTGTTACTTACTCGCTACACCTAAGTACAAACAGCGTGCAACCTAATTTGGCTTCCACACGCTGCACTGAATTAGATACCTTCGTGTTATTCCGAACTCCCGGCGCTTCAACCAACAGGTTACATCTGAACGGCCTAACAGAAAATGTAGAATCCCGACTAAATGATGGATCTGGGTTCTGCCCGCCCGACCTTTGGCTGAGGTTATCAAGCATTTGCAAGAGGTGGTGTTGGTCCAAATTGAAATGAGAGAGCAGAATAGAGCTTCCCCAAGCGGCGTGACCTTTGCCAGCCACTCCATCAGCTGCTCGTCACCTCAGACTAATTTATCAGCCGCAGAGCCCTCGGAGGAAACTCACAGGTGGTGCCCCGGATGGGGTCACATGACATACCGGGTCATCTCACACAATCTTGGCTGGAGGCAATAACCGAGTGGGCGGAAACGCGGCACATACTGGTCAATACCGAATAAGATTGAGTCGTGGCAGCTGTGGTAATTTGGTGCAAACATGATCCCGTTGGGTTCGCTGGGTGGAAAATGTACTTTCTGCCTTTTCTAACTAGTTGCCATAGGAACCCCGAGGCTGTTTGATTGCTCTTAAGTTGAGTAGTACTTATGGTTCGTGAGTAACTGGGAATGTTCTCACTGCTGCCTGGAAACTTTTTGGTTTCACGAGAGGAAGGAACTTGATATGACTCGACACAACAGTGTTTGTGCATTTACATGGAAAACGGATTTCTTAATGGTGCATAATCACATTTTTATCAGCAATAAAAACTAAAACCGATAGGATTGACAGAGAAATGGAAAAGCCAACCTTATTTATCATTACTCATTTTTTGGCTTAATTTAATAACAATACTTAATTTTTTTCCGATGCCGGAAAATGACATTTGAAACTGATAACTTTCTGAGATGACAGCTGGAATTTTCTGCATACAAGGTATGTATTGGCAGATTCTTGTGAGGTGATCTTTGCTTTTTTGGATAAAATGTTACAGAGAGAAATAGAAACACAAGGGAAGTGAGTATGTGTGGCTCTTACTTGTGTTGTGCTAAATAATTTATACTTTAATTTAGATACGCCAGTATTACAATCTTGGATGATCAAAACCTTTTTTTTTTTTGACAGTTTACACGTAGCTTTTGTCGCATTTCGGGGTTCTGTTTCTACAACATTGGTGCTCGTTTTAAGACCTTTTAGAGTAAGTGCAGTAACAGCATTTACCACATAACTCACATTTCCTAATGTTAACAATCTTAAACAAAAGAGAGATTATCAGCTATCAAAACGCAGGAATACTGAACCAAGATATGATTTTCTTTTTAATTGCTGATTTTTCTTGTGCAGTTTAACCATTTGGATTTTTATCCCTTTTTTTTTTTTTGCCTTTAAAACTCCTAATAATGGCCCCCCTTTTGGTTGCGAG
>OMNM01003336.1:0-10891 GCA_900302745.1 Parablennius parvicornis | reverse complement strand
AACTAAAAAAAAAAAAAAAAAAGTACTACGTGGTCATCTGGTTCAATCATTTCTTACATGTGCCATGTACTGACTGGACTGGATGAATAAGAACGACGGCTTCGATGTCATTATCAAAAAGTTTCCATCTGTTACTCGTTACAGAATACAAAAGTGTTTCCAGCGTACCATTCTTGTATGAACAGAACAATCTCTTAGTCAGGACTCTTGTCCCGTGCCGTCTCTCTCTGGCAGGGTGGTGGATAATGAAGGGACACTCCAGCTGAAGAGAAGTTTCCCCATCCAGCACGGCTCCCAGCTCGTTCACAGCATCTTCTGCCCCCTCATGTCTTTCAGACAGGGAGCCTGTGTGGGTAAGTCGTCTCTCGTCCTTCCTACCGTGGTCTCCGGGTGGTCCTGCTGTTGTATATGAATAGAAAAATGGATCTGGGTTCTTTTTTTTTTCTTCTTTTTTTTCCAAGAAACATAACAGCAGTGAACTTATCTAGAATTCTGAACATGAGCACTGACACAGTTTGACCTCAGAGTGCGTCCTCGCTTGACATTTCGTTCATCTATTTCCTCTCAAGTTTTTTTTTTTTTTTTTTCAGCGCCTGTTAGTGTTTTAATTATCAGGTTTTGTGTCTTCAATTAACAGAAGTTTCTCACTCATAAAAACACCCAGAGAGTCTTGTGGGTGAATAAAACCTGTCAGACTGTGTAGTTTGCTTCTTCCAGAGACTTACGCTGATGATAGTGAGAGAAACGCAGTTAACTTTGCGGTCGTCAGTCCAGAAAAATGGCTTTGGATCTCACTCCGAGTCCACTGATTGACTATTTAAAGCTTTCCTGGCCAACAATGGCTCGCGGCAAAATTCAGACGTAGGGAGCAATTTTGGAGCGCGGGATTATCACTTTGTGGCTACTGTGGGATAAAATTGTCTCTGTTTGACTGTTGTCACTGTGCACATCTACGAAGCAGCCATTCAGGAAGCTGTGTAGTCGGTGCTGGACAATGTGTTCCAGCAAGACATTTAGGATTTATCTTCAAAGAGTTGCACAGGTTTCTGACAACAACTACAATATTCCCTGTTTGTGTTCCATGTTCTTCTTGTGTGTGTATAATTTGTGCAGGTGCTCTGGTATTTCTTCACACAATCGAAACACATGTTGAGTAATTGGTGGCTCTCAATTGAAGAGAGTTTGCAGTTATTTATTTTTTTTTTTTTCATCAGAAGCAGTATTATTATTGCATTTTAAATGTATGCTTTGTTCTTCTTCCAGCTTGGAAGTTTATGTGAATTCCTCCTCAATAAATGCATTTTTTTAAAAATCATTTTTATTCATTCAAGGACCATATACAGCTATTTAATGTGAAGACGCTCATTTACATTGTGAAAACGGTTACATACGAACAAGTTTTGACGGGCTGCGCAATTTCTGCAGTGTTCTGCATAAATGTTTTCATCCCCATCGCTTGGCTCTCGTGCTAATGCTCTTTCACGAGCGACTGAGGCGGCTAACAAAGGCGTGAATTGCCCCCCGAGTGGAAAAATTTTGAAAGTGCACCATCATCCATACTGGTTTATTGAACTCTGGTTAAAAGATTTAAGTCCAGAAGGATGCGCTGTTGACGGATCATCAGTCCATCACAGGACAAACACAGAGTGACACACAGTCGCAAACTCTCACGGGAGAACATGCAAACTCTAGAAGCAGAAATATTCATGCCTCCAGCAGGAAAGTAGAATGGTAATACTTTAGAAACCCAGGTCACTCGTCTCTTCTTCTTCTATTTATCTTCTGCCCTCAGTGACGGGCAGCGAGGACGCCTGCGTCTACTTCTTCGACGTCGAGCGCAACACCAAGGCGATCGTGAACAAGCTGCAGGGTCACGGCGGACCCGTTTTGGACGTGAGCTTCAACTGCGACGAGAGCTTGCTGGCGTCCGCCGATTCCACCGGCATGGTCATCATCTGGAGACGGGAGCAAAAGTGACTTGATTCACTGATAAAACTCACTTCCTTCCACCGCGTTTGAAAACAAACACAAAAAAAAAAAATGGGCTCTTCCTTAAAACCGTCCAATAACAAGTCTGTAGATCTTTCACTGGAATGTCAGCGGCTGCGTCAAATGTTTAATGTTGATGATACTCAAGTGCAATCCGATTGAATGCCATGCCGTGTAGGTGGTGGGTATGTTTTTGAAATTTAAATGAGGGAGAGCGGTGGGGTGTGTGTGTGTTTCAGTACTCCAGATCTTGGTAAAGACAGAACGAGCACTACAACCATGCATGTGTCATGGCTTACCTCCAACCTGTGTGGATGTGACTGAATCCGTGTGAAAAGGATGCAACATAATCTTCCAGAAAAAGGAAAAAAAAAAAAGCAGTTGTATCACACTGACAGTCCCTCTGGCATAGATCGAGCTCACTATTTATGTAACTGTTATTCAAGCAGTGTAATCAAGTGTAGTAAAAAAAAAAAAAAAAAAACGAACTGCCTTGTTTGCTTTCAGTCGCCTGTTTGCATTTGAGATCATTTGCATGAAAACTGGTATCAGACAGTAGGCATATCCAATCGATCACCACAAAAGATAAATGCGTGTCTCTTAAGTATGTGTTTGTACTTATCTTTGTGGGTGTGTGTGTGTGTGCGTGTACTTTATTCACGTTGGTTGCAGATTCATATAATTTATTTAACACATACATATTAAACTGCTGTAATTGTCGCTCGTCGTCGTGTCCTTCTTTCACAGACTTTGTGTGTGTGTGTGATAAAGTAGGATTTAAAAATGACCACCCTACCCAGTAGTAGGGTGGTCAAGCCTACAGTGTAGGGGTGTTAGTCATTGTGTGGGTCTTTGAGGTCTACGCAGGATTCCCCCTACATGAATGATTCAATAGTGTGTGTGGAAAAACAGATTGGAGCGGGACAGTAAATCCATAATTTGAGTTGAGATTTTAGTGTGATGACAATAAAGCCTCCATCCGTCGACTTTAAACCAAGTCAGGAAACCCATTTCTGCCTAAAACCTACAAATCGCTGATTATACTAAATGTTTATATTATGCTTGAGGATCGGGGTAAACCCAAATATGTTTTGAAGAGTTTTTGACAATGTGCTCTGATGTGAACATTATGCACCGGTAAAAACCAACATGTACTTTTGAAATAGTGTCTGAACTGACAAACTGGATTTTGTTAATCTTTCTCAAATATATAATCGCATTCAAATTTGTAGATCATTGGTGAGCAATTCATTTTCCCAAGAGAGCAACAACAAAATCTAGATCTCCTAACTATGGAGGGCTGAGACTCAATTCAGCTCCTCATAATTAGATGAACAACAGTGCTTTTCATGGTTTGAATTTTTCCTGCTATGCATTGATTGTTTTCTTGTTTCGTTGCATGTTTCTACTGATAATAGTGATTCATATAGTGATCTTTAAAAACAATAAAGCTGAGGCAGCCCACAGGCGTTATACACGAGAGAAAAATAAAAGCTGCCATCTTTGAAATTAAATCAAAAGAGTTGTATTGCATCATTTACTGCCATTTTTGAATGAGTCATAACTTTTCATGACCTGCCTGGTCAGGGATGACCAAAGGCTGTACAATGTAGTGTAGCTATATGGTGAATCATTTTTTCAATAGAACCAATTATTAAAAACAATTTAAATCATAGGCCTTTAACATTTGCTTAACTCAAGATCAGTAAAATATTTTTAATCACTTTGAGACATTTTTTTTTCTTTTTTGCTGTTTCTCATGGCTGACCATAATAGAAGGACAGAAAATCTAAATAATCAAGAAGATAAACATTTTTAGAGGCGTCAAGCCGACAGAAATACAGACTGAACGACCCAATGTTTCACGGTGTTCAAGTTGTAATATGTCCACTATGTTGGTGGAAACTTGAATATTTACTTGATGATCCATTGTCTTTCCAATCTGCTAGAAACCATGTAGTTTTCAGTCAAATATCTCCATGAAATTAAATCACTATTATTGAATCACTACCAATGGAAGTAGCAGTAATCCTGTTCAAGTAGACATGACAGTTTCTACATTTTCTTTCATTTCTGAACTATTAATAATTTATAATGCTGTTGTCTTTTGTAGGCATCCCCTCCTTCCCTTTTAATTCATTTGGTCTTATTCAGAATTATTGTTGTAGCTTTATTGGATTTCGTCTTGAGATTAGCTGCCACATGGTTACATAACTGTGTATTCTTGTTTATCCTCCATATGTCTCGTCTCTAAGCTTTTGCATTGCCATATGTTCTATCTGATGTGTTGTTATGTTCTGTTTGAAAGAGAACACTAAACTTCTGACCACAAACAACAATAAAACTGGAAAGAAATGCACAATTTTTGTTCCAAACGATTCAAAAAATTCAAACAGGACTATTCGTGGGGTCTCGATCCATCAATTGGACACCGCTGTGATAGATTGCCAGCACATCAGCAAGCTCCTGCACATGTGAGAATTTCTATTTTCTGGGTTCAGACATGCTATAAAAATGATACATTAGTATTGCATTGTCAGACTAATGTATCATGACAAGGCAGGACATTATTCTCACACTGCAATTTCCACACCGCTCACACCATCTCAGTGCAGGAGAAATAAATAAATAATCCACTGAAAACTGCAGAAATGGGTTAATAAAAGTCACTGCGCTCAAACAGACCTGTTTGTATATTTTCAGATGCAGCAATATTAGACTTGATTATTCTCTTATCAGGGCTGAAGACGACATGAAAGCAAAGCCGTGTAAGAAGGTAAAGCCCGATGAATGACTGCTGCAGGGGAAGGTGAAGACAGGATCAGACCGGAAATATGCAAATCCAAACCGAAAAGACAAAAACTTCTCCTTTGTAAACCCTCGTGTCCAGAAATGACAATGCGGTGCGGCCTGTGCAGCTCTCTGCGTCAGACAGCTTTTGTTGTGGTGTATCTTGGAGAGAAGTGGGAAGAAAAACTAAAAATAAGCACTTAGATGAATCTTCAACGTCGGTTTAGGGGAGACGGAGAGACACAGTTGGATTCGGCCTGCTAAACCTGGACTGACTGGAGGATGTTCACACAGATGATACTGCTCACTGTGGGAACATCAACTCCATCGGCCTCAGAATGAGCACTAACAATCAAGAACAATGAACATTATCTGTCACTCAAATTTAAAAGCAGGATTTCATTCCGGTCGTAATAATGAAAACAAAAATACTTCATCAACCTTCACTCTATTGTATTCTGTAGTATCTATAATGGTGCAGTCAAGTTTGGTTGCATAAGGTGTGTTAGGGAGCCTATTCAATATTTTTCTGAAGGCGATTTATATGATCATGAGTGTTCTTTGGGGAAAAAAAATGAACGTTCATTCAAACAATCTCCAAATAAATGTGCAGTCTGAAGAATAAAACGTGTTTTTTTTTTTGTTTTTTTTTTGCTGGTTGTTTCAAGCCCCGGATACTGCCTTAAACCCATTCCTCGGTGTGCACAAAAGATTCAACAGCTGCCACTTGAAAAGCCCGGTGGAGAGAAGTGGCCACTTTCATGCACACAATTTTTTTTTTCACCGTTACCATTTCCCAGTTTTGTGCAGTATTGGAGGTGATGTTTCAGGGTGTGCAACAGTGATCATCACTTGTCAAAGCGCGGCTTCTAGAGCATCTCAAGATGAAAATGAAAATGCTGGAGAACTTAACTCATCATCTGTGGAGTTTTGTTTTTCTAACAGTGTTTGGCAATTAATATGTTAATGCATGAGTCATTTCATTGTGTTTTCCTCTTCTGTTCACCTAATACGTGTGTTTGTGTCGTTTTTTTTTTTTTTTTTGCTTTGTCTTTCGACTCGTGCATAACAACATTGCGTGCAGTTTTCTCTGGAAAGCTGAGCATGAAAACAATGTTTTTAAACAGTGCTATCATTTTAAAAGCCAGTGACCAATATAATTCAGATTTGCATAAAAACAAACAAGTGAGTGGGAATTTGTGAACATTTGAAAACATGATAATGGATATAGGAGCAGATTATTAACATTAGGAATGAGGAGACTTTTAAAATATGAAATCAAGACAATACTTATAATCTCATGATGAAACAAATACATTATTCTACGTGACAAGTCTGATGACTTTTAACATTATTTGGCTAGTATAGTCACCTGATATTTCCATTTGTAGAGCTAAAAGTGTTTATTTGTAATATAGGTTAGATTATAAGACGCTTCCACTTATATTCAGAATCCAAATAATTTCCTTCAAATTGGTTCTGTTCAAGCCTTGTATAACCACTAAAACGTGTTGAACTTTCTTCAGTTATTTTGGAATATTTATGCTCCTGTCTCTCTGCACAATTTAATATGTTGGCACTAGAATAAGAAATCACAAATCCTTTGGACTCCACAGTGGCTGCTGGGTAGCAGAGGAAACACTGACGATGAATCTTTCATGTCGTGCAGCGACGTGAACAGAGACGGACTGATGTGTCATTAATTGGACTTTCTTTAGTACATGTTCAGAAACTATAATGCACACAGGACGTTATTTGTGCCACATGCACTGCCAAGAGGTCTGTTCCCTGTGAAGCGCTCTCCATGGGATTCCAGTCATGTCGCTATCCAGGCAGGTCATGACTCAAAATGCATCAAAAGTAGAGTCTTTATTGATGAGTGGGCAAAAGAACCACCTCGGGTAAACTGTACAGTTACAGAATATCATCTTGCGAAGGAATGCCAGACGTAAAAATTATGGACCTCTGTCGGACTTGTTCGCTTCGTTTATCCATATCAACATCTGTACAAGTTGTAACCCCCAGTCTTTGAAACCTATGAAATGCAGTGGAATGCATGCTAGTACAGTATGCTGTGCAAGTGTCCACATTTAGGAAAAAAATTGACTGCACAAATATATCTATGCCTAACATACTGTAGGTCAGACATTTGCATTACATGAATCTTAATTTGGAGAGACAGCTCGGTGTAGTCGAAGCCAGTTTTCCATACACCACACACATGGGGGTCGTATCCAGCCTGGAGGTGTTTTGATTTCAAACATAATGTGATCCAGACTCTTAAATGGCGACATTTATGTAGAGGGGGGAAATAAAGGAGGGCCTGGGAACATTCAAGTTTCCTTCACATTAAGTGCCATTTCATTTCCTTATCCCATTGTATTCTTCTGAGAGCATTACCAGCGATTCAAAACATTCTCACATCATCATTTGCAAATAAAAGTGCATTCGCTAAGGGTTTTTTTTTTAATGACATAATAAACACCATCATTCAAATCCCATGCCTTCTTTGCAAAATACAAGTGTTTTCTAATTATTTTGCCGCCACTTCACTTTCCATCTGTATGTCACATGTTTTGCACTGTCATTAAGGATCTGACCTTTTTTTTTTCTCTTTTTTTTTTGGTTACAGAAATCCATTTAAGGGATACATTTCCATATGATGATCGCTCAATTTTGCATAAATTTGAGACCATAAGATGAGGCTGCTTTTCATATTGACTCAGTATTACTGGAACTTTTTCTGTCATCATTATTTTTGCCTCTTTCTCTCTTTTACCTCCCTCCTCTCATCCTCCGCCTCTCTACCATTTTCCTTTCGCACACACATACACACAAAATGCTATATAAAAACACACAAGCAGGAATATACATTCCTGTACAGTCTATACAATATGAAATCAAGTCATATTTCAAAATAGTGTCATCTGCTTAACATGTATTGTTTACAAATAAAGGAAAACAGGCAATTTTTTTTTTTTTTTTTATGATACAAAGAAACCTGACACGCCCTAAATCAAGTCCCAAAAAATCAAGCATGTTAGGTGTTTCTGGGTTCACAACAGCTATTTAAATGTGTCCAAGGTTGTTGGGTCCACTTGATATTCTGCAGTCTTCTTTGAATTACATGAAAAGGCGTCCAGGGTGGTCTATCAATCCGTTCAGACCCTTTGAGTTCCTTGATGTGTTTCAGAGTTAGTAACGCTCTGATCAACACTTTCTATTCACAGTCCACGGCACATTTCTTCAAGGATTTCAAACCTCTCTGTGTCTGTTTTTGTGCCTTGTCTGACACAGAAGCTAAATCTCAGCTGAAAGCTTTTGGGCGTGTCCCTCTGAAATAAGGCAACAATATTTTAAAATGGCATCTGTCACACTTAGTTGGATCGGTGATTGTTTGTGATATCCTATGCATTAATCATACAGTACATCATCAGAAATACAAACCATTAAAAGTGTTACCGGGGGGCTTCGTCTGTTGCCCTGTCCCAACATTTGCAGCTGACACATCTATTCAAATATCAACATTCTTCATACATCGGCACTGTGCCTACTTTTGTTAGCAAAAAAATTTGATTTTTGTTGTGCAAAACAACAAAACAGACACTAACGCTTATAATCAAGGTGCATTATGACACTTCTCTTCTCCACATTTCTCTTTAAAACTTCAAACATTCCTCTGAGGGAGATCATTTCTCCTCACATGATGCAATAGGCCTCATCCTGGGGCAGGTGTTGTTTAGTCCTCCAGTACGTCGGCAAATGAGCTCTCAGCACTTTCCTCAGGTCCTCATTGAGCAGGAGACAGAAGATGGGGTTGACCCCGGCCTGGGCAAAGCTCATCCACACCGTGATGGAAAGGTACCTGTGTGGGATGGTGCAGGACTTGACAAAGACCCTCCAGAAACATGCCACGATGTAAGGCGCCCAGAGGACCAGAAAGAGCAGGGTGATGGTGTAGAACATCCTGCCCAGTCGCCTCTCTGACCTCACTTCCTCCATCCCAAGCAGACGCCGGTGCTGATTGTGTAAATTTTGCCTGATGCCCAGCAGGGTGGGTGGCATGGGACCACGACCGAACCCCGCAATCCAGTTAGCTGCAGCTTGGCCTGTGGCCCCAGGACCGTGGAAGGTCCAGTTCTGGCTGATGGCGGGCACCAGCTGGACGGGTTTCATCTTGCGGTGCCGATACTCGAACAGCAGCAGCTTGGCGTAGAAACCGTGGGTAGCCAGGACGACCACGGCCAGCATGAGCATGAAACCCAGGGTGTCGTTGGTCTTCAGGTAGCGGTGTTCAAAAATGCACTGATCCTCATCGCGGATGAACTTGTAAGTCCCCACGTCAAAGACGGGCGGGAACGCCATTGCGACAGCCAGAGTCCACACCATGCAGATGATGGCGGCGCAGGTCCATATGGTCATGCGTTTGGCGTAGAATCGGTGGTGGGCAATGGCAAGGTAACGAGTGACGGCCACACAGAAGAGCATGAAGGCAGCATGAAAACAAAACAGCACAGCCATAAAAGCCACAACTTTGCAACTCAAGGCACTGTAAGTCCATGCCGAGCTGTTGTGGACAGAAACCAGCACAAAGGGAAAGCAGGCAGCAGAGCGGACTGCATCGGCCAGGCACAGGTCCAGGAGAAAGAAATAGGGAGCCTTATGGAGCGTCCTGTCTCGCAGGACCAGCAGGGAGACCAGTAGGTTGCCGACAAGGCTGACACAGATGATCAACCCCAAGAAGACCAGCTTAAAGTAGGCAGACACATCTGTGGCAGAGATTCCTCCACTGTTACCATCACTGCTGCTGCTGCTGCTGCTGCCGCCTCTTGACAGTCCACTCTGTGACGCCAGCACAGCCAGCAAACTGCCAGGGCCATCGATGGCAAAGCTCTGGTTAGCCATTCTACCTATCACCTTCCCAGAGAGAGCCTGCCCCGTTTGGGCCCTTTTTTGAACAGTTCTGTTCCTCCTACAGCCGTCTTCTCCCACGGCTCTCTCGTTTCTACAAGGAGAGGCCGTAAGGATCTTTTCTACGTGACAGAATCATCTTTTCTCTTTTTCCACAACCTCACCACCTGTGAACAGAGACACACAATTTTAAAGAATGAATATAAAAACCAAGTTGTCTGACCTGCTTCCCTGTTAAAATTAAACGATCAAAATACAATTCTCTTACCGGTCTACTCATGTACTAGTCTGACGCTAGCCTATCCTGGTCAATGGTGGCTTCTGCTGGTCTGCTATATTCTGGTTTATTCTAGTCTAAGATGGTTTATGCTGGTTCATGCCAATTTATTTTGCTCTTGTGGTGGTCTATACTGGTGTCTGCAGACCTGAACCTGGTTTGAATCGGGCCTTACTGGGGTATAATGGTCAATGCTGATCTATGGTGGTCTGATGTCAGTCAATGCTGGACTATAACAGTCTATGTAGGGGATCCAATGCTATTTCCTGGCTTATCCGAATATATGTTGGTTAATACTATTCTCTGCTCGTCTGATGCTGGTCTGGTCTCAATCCTGCTAGTCTATGTTGTTCTATGCTTGTCTGATGTTGGTCTATTGTCATCTGGTGTTGTTCTATGCTTAACTATGGTGGTCCACGTTGACTTATACTTCTTGATGTTGGTCGGGCGGTGGTATATGATGATCTACTATGGGCTCGTCTAATACAGGTCTATATTGCTCTGATGCTGGATTCTGCTGGTCAGGCTCTGGTTTATGCAGGTCTATGTTATTTTATACTGGCACGATGTTGACCTATGTTAGTTTATACTGCTCTGATGCTGGTGTTGCAAGAGCTAAACCAGTATACCTGTATAGTCATGTAAGTTTTTTGGGTTTTTTTTTTTTTAAGTAGAAGCGTTCACTCGATTTAAAGAAAACATAGATTGTACACCATAATATACTGTCTATCTGGTGTGTCGGGCAACAAGGTGGAAATCAGTGCCTTCCTGTTCCTCTAAGGCTGGGATCAGATCAGCAGCTCTACAGCATGCCAGCTCCTTGGCTCTCTCAGTAATTACCTTGCCCGTTGCTAAGATACAACAGCTCACATACTTTGTGCAAGTGTGGGTGTTTGAGTGAATGCATGAGGGTGTATGGGGGGG